>OY723385.1:18831005-19036146 GCA_963210295.1 Ophion ellenae | reverse complement strand
GAGAGAGCGAGAGAGCGAGAGAGCGAGAGAGCGAGAGAGCGAGAGAGCGAGAGAGCGAGAGAGCGAGAGAGCGAGAGAGCGAGAGAGCGAGAGAGAGAGAGAGATTAGGTTTTATTATGCCTTAGTAATAATACTTTGAGGCAATACATAAACAACTTAGGAATATACATTTTGCTCTCAACTGAGTGACGTCAGCACTTTACCAGTGACACGATTACCGATACTATTTATACCTTTTGCTATTAACAGTTAAAGATAACCTTCATTTCCACTTTTCCACAACTAAACCCACAAAAGTTTAGATGAAGCAAGCGAACACGAGGAAGACGTGCGAAAACCAAGCATAGGATAATACATCGAATAATCGAGACTCTATTTAACAATAACAGAGTAACTTCATCCTCATATTAGCAAATTAAACATAAAGATCGAAATAAAAGTAAGCATGATAGTTCGAATGTATTAAACGAAACGCAAAGGAACAAGAACCAAGTATAAGAAAACTAACTGAAAATCCTTGAGAGGGACAGAAAGAAAAGAAAACACGGGGCAAAGAAACGCTTGAACTAGCTCATAAACAAAATCACTATCCCGAAAGTTTATACCAACCACCAGTTGCATCTGGTATACTTATGCTTGTTTTATCATCGAAATTTCGAACTTACATGGACTTGAGCAATTTTTAACAATAACTGATTTTTTCGTGTCGAGTTTTACCGGATGCGATATGACATTTCCGCTTTTCCTGCAACGAGGATGGTCATGCTAGTTTTAACAAATCATCCTGAGAATTTATTTTCGCCTTTGGCTGGCCATCGTCCTTTCGCACAAAGATAACTCCGCCATGTACCCATACATATCTAAACCTACACGCTCTTGCCTTCTTCCTCGTGAGACGAAGGAGATTGTACGTGGTACTCGGCAGCATTTCATTCACGTAAATTTGTCGATTTTCTAAAGCTTCGATACACTCCATGTTAATCTCTTTCCATGTGAGATGGCCCTTTTCTCGTTTTTTTTTATCAGAATAGACTCGCGAACGGCAGACGTTGTGAGACGGACGACGTACGAAGCGCTTATGTGTGAGCGAGATCCATCCGACGAAACCAAATCTCTCCTACGAAGCTTACGAGCCGAGAGAATATGAGCGGTAAGCTCATATACCCCAGGGACCTCGTAAATCCTCTTGACGATCAGGATCGGTGAAAGTTCTGTATCGGTCGGTACTCCAGATCCGGTGAATTCATGACCGCCAATTCATCCATCCATCCATCCATCCATAGATGGATGGACCATCCATCCATCCATCCATCCATCCATCCATCCGTCCATCCGTCCGTGCGTCCGTCCGTCCGTCCGTCTGTCCGTCCGTCCGTCCGTCCATCCGTCCGTCCGTCCGTCCGTCCGTCCGTCCATCCATCCATCCATCCATCCATCCATCCATCCATCCATCCATCCATCCATCCATCCATCCATCCATCCATCAAATTTGTAATTTCATTACAAATTTCGCACCCCTGTCCCTGACAACCAAAACATCTCAATTCCAGATATTGACAATCACTTAATTCTCATAAATAACGCCAGTTTCTAAACAATCAACAGCACAGTCCCCAAAATCATACCCAAGGACAACCTACTAAAGTACTGCAGCTCACGTATTAACCGTCTACAACACCACAAATCAACCCTAGTCACACTAATGCACTCGCTACATATTGTGGACCCGACCTGCAAAAATAGGATAACGAGAAATGCCAAAGCGGCCCTACGCTCGATCCGCGAATCTCTTACCCGAAAATTCAACCGCGCGACAGAAAAGTTTTGGTCTGACCAGCAGAAACTGATCAATTACAAAGTCTCTGATTAATTCTTTCCGCGCGTTAACCGACTTTTAAGGCCCCGGCGCCCCATCCGCATAGACAATATACACATCGACAATAACAGACGGAAACTTATCTTGAGAAGTAGAGTCAATGTTACAGAAGCGCAGTCAGCGAATAACAAAATAATTTTCTCGTCAGTCCCCGACAAACTCAACGCCCTTGGCGCGTATTTCGAGTCTATCAACTCACCGCGACCTCTCAACACAGGCACGCAACTCGCGAACCTTGTCACAACCTCCCCTACCCAAATCAAAGATGCTGCCGCCACCCTGCGGGCAAATAAATCGACGCTGGCTTCCTTCTCAGCCGTTAACAACTCGGTTAACCCAAAAACATTAGACTTAACCCCCCCCCCCTTCACTAACTTTGCAGCGGTCCGCAAAGTCCTTGCAAAGCTCCCCAATAAAAGCTCTTGCGGCCTCGATGATGTTCCTCCTATTGTGCTCAAGCATCTCCCCTCGAGCATAATCAGAGCACTAATAATAATATTCAACAATGCGATAAACCACCACTATTTCCCCAGTGGTTGGAAAAGGGCAAAGGTTCTACCAATTCTAAAAAAGGATCAAAACCCAAACGACCCTTCGAACTATCGCCCCATTAGTCTCACGCCCAGTCTAAGCAAAGTCTTCGAAGTCATCGTCAACGCTAAAATATCATCCTTCTGCCTCGCCAATAATATCACACCCAATTTGCAATTCGGTTTTAAACATCGTCACTCCACCACCCACGCAATCCACAAATTACTCTCCGATTTGAATAAATGGGTCAGTAACAGCCAATTAGTCGGTGCAGCTTTACTGCACCTTGAGAAAGCATTTGACTCGGTGTGGCTCGATCGATTACTCTTCAAGTTACAAAAGAAATACTTCCCGAACTGGCTCATTTATTTAATCTGGGAATGATATCGTTCAAGACGTTCGTTACCTGGGACGGGTCGTCAATCTCGTCTGGAATTTTTTAGATTAGGCAAGGGCTCCAGCCCGGCACCGTTAACTCGCCAATCCTTTTCAATATCTATACCTGCGATATCCTTAAGCTCTTTGGCATTAACATCGTCGCAAATACGGCCGCAATTGCGTTTGCTAATGACGTCATCGTATACACTAAGAGCAACCGAGCCCTAGCTGTCCGCACAGAGCTTGAGAATATTAATGAAAAGATCAACCAATTCTACATTGCCTGGAAGCTGCGCCTGAGTCCTCAGAATTGCGAGACAATCCTGTTCAGAAAGCCACACCGTGGCCTGTCTTCCAAACATAAAACAGGTTGCGCGAACTTCAGCATTGAAACCACCATCCCTGGCACAAACGGAAAACAGCGAATTCCGCATAAAAAAACTGTAAAGTATCTAGGCGTCCAAATAGATTATCTCCTCCGAGGAAACTCCCACTTGTCCATCCAACTACAGAAAGCCAAAAACGCGCTGCAAGCCAACTGTGCGATTTTTTTCAACAAGCACCTAACTCCTTGGACTACAATTATATTATATGTGTTACTGGTGGGACCAATACTAACGTACGCCGCACCCATCTGGTGGAACACCAACCACACTATGTTCGAGCGACTGCGAATGTTTGAGAGAAAGTGCCTCAGAATATGTCTTCGACTATATCGGTCAGCGCACTCTGACTATCGCCATCTAGCCAGTAATAGCACACTATATAATTTAGCTAACATCCCAAGAATTGACTTGTTTGCACTGAGGTTAAGAAGGGATTATGTTAACCGGATGTCGCTTCTCAATAATGCAATAATGGATATGATATCGGATCAAGACGTGCGCGAATTAGAACGACAAATTAAAATCGGCTACCCAACACCGCAAGCGTTCCTGTTCTGCGATAGTAACGGCCTTTTGCAAAACGCTGCCAGCGTCCCGCTTTTATAGTATTGGAGGCGAAATAAGGCGGTTAAACGCATAGCAATGTCCCATAATGATTATGCAAATAACCCCGAAAAATTCGCCGGCTCGCCTTCAATCCTGCCGTGCGATTTCCTCGACTTTTCCAGGCTCAAATTCGACCGATATTGGTGGCTAATCCCAAACTCAGCTCATCTAGCTGAGCTCAATGAAAGGCGGGCTCAACACGCCCAGCTTATCGCGCGGCCTCGCCAACAACGGCCACCCTGACGATAGTACGCTAGCTGGCCAGCCAGCAACCCCTGTAAATAGCTTAATTATAAGTCCCTAGGTTAAGTATTGGCACCCAGAAGTTCACAGAGGTTTTTCTTACAATCCGTACTTTTCCTCGTGTCCCCAAAGTTAAATGTGCTTGTCAGTGCACATGTGATTTTTCCTCTTACGTATAAGTTACTATCCTAAGCAATCTTCTACAGTAGTCAAGTCGCCTTACACATTATGATAATAGTTATAATACGGCGAGCACTGTAAGCAAACAGTCATGAGTATTTTAAATCAGATTTACGGTTTTGTGTCATTTGTTTGTTGTCAGCTTAAATGTATGACTGTACCATCGGACACAATAAACATTTAAAAAAAAAAAAAGAAAAATAAACATGCCTAGCTTTAGGTAGGTAGGTACTAGGTTCGATTCCCATATAGGCGAAATATTTTCTTCGAACAAAAACATTTCAGCAGGCCAGGGAATGACGAATTATAATACAAAATCATTGTAGTCAAACTCTAAATTAAGCGATTCATTTCATTTTGGATTTTCGAAATATTTTCTGCATATAGGAAACTTGGATTCACAGTGTATGTGATAAGCAAATAAAGATTTATTCGAATCGAATCTTTATTTATTCAATTTAAATATATTTAATATTCAAAAAGAATAGCTGATACAAATAAGATCATTGTAGGCCGTGAGACATAGAAAAACATATTGGATTTAAAAAGGTTCTATTTAAACTAAATATTTCTTTCTGATCAGGCAACCTGATCGGGCCCTGATTTGGGCCCCATCAAAATTTCTACGCGAGTGGCGCATTTACGCGTAGAGTCGATTCAAAATTAAAAACTCAGCCAAGTGCGAGTCGGGCCTCGCTCTATCGAAGTTCCGTGTATATGACCAATTAACCTTTTTTTTTAACTAAATATTTATTTCGGTCATGTTTTTTTTCTGTCTTAGTTCTTCGGTAGTACTAAACTGAAATCATATAGCGTGATGATAGCTAGAGAGCTTTGTATACTTCTGCTGTAAGCTAATAATTGAAATATATAAAATTATTGTTATTTAAATATTCACAATTCCAAATGACTTATTTTTTTAGTCACTATCAGCTAAGTGCCAATATTCTTCTCCAAGCCACATTTTTCGCAGAAAAAAAGGCGGCGATGAAAAATTAATGAAATATACGATCTACGGTCTCTTTTTACTTAGCAATCTCGTTTCTTCCGTGACGTCACTTTCTCTTCCTTGGCTGGCACTGGCTCCAAAAATAAGTCATTTGGTATTGTAAACATTTACATAACAATAGTTTGATATATCTTTGTTATAAATTTATCGTATCAAGAGACGTGGCAGCGTCTTGACGGCAAGTAATATTATGTATATAATACATTATTATATATACTACATTATGAATCAGCATTTCCAGTATTTGTTCTTTAAGGTAGTACGCGCGCGCAATCTTGATTTCTATAGATTTTGTTCAAATTTTAACCAGACATTGTTCATATCATTATGCATGTTTGAGTGAGATTTCAGAACAGTCGACTACTGAGATTGAGAGATATTGGGTTTTAAAATTGCAACTTTTAACACTGCAGGGTCTGCATTGAAATTTAGACAGAATAATTTTCCGTAAAAAATATTTGTCCCCTATAATAAGAAGACATGGCTACACCGCATCGTTCCACGTATCCAATGACGCGAGTTTGCGCGGCATATTAAAAATAATACTGCAACACAAATGTTTATTTGGAAGTAATTTTTAATCGTAGAAAGTTATTAATTAGTTGTGAATAAACCAACACTTTTATTTTTTAATGAAGATAACATAAACAATATAAAATATTAATATTTATAATGCAAATATTTTTTATGACAACATTTTTAACTTTAGGAACACGTTAATAATTTTTTTCTCGAAATATTGAACAATACTGTTCTGCGATGTTGCCATATGTCTTCTTAGTATAGGGGACAAATATTTTTTACAGAAAATTATTCTGTCTAAATTTCAATGCAGACCCTGCAGTGTTCAAAGTTGCAATTTTAAAATCCATTATCTCCCAATCTAAATAGTCGACTGCTCTGAAATTTCACTCAAACATGCATAATGATATGAACAATGTCGGGTTAAAATTTGAATAAAATCTATAGAAAACAAGATTGCGCGTTCGTACTACCTTAAATACAGTATACAGGATGGATCATTTAACGTGACCACCCGAAATATCTCCGTTGCCTTTAGAGTGGCGAAAAAAATGTTAGGAGGTAATTTGATTCATTTCGAAGGGCTGATACAGTGGTGAAAAGTTCATTTTTGTCAAGGTCATAGTTCTTGCGTTCTCAAGGTTATTAATGGTTTTTCAAATGAGAACATGTTTTTTTTAAAATTAAGACGTAGATGACATTCAGACGAATCCAACGACCTATGATATCATCACCCTGAAATGATTTTTCACCCAAATACCAGTGTTAGAACGGTAAATCGTGATGGCATTGACAATAAGAATACCCGAATAATGTAATTGAATTTTTTGTGCAGAAAATTTATTGTAACAATTGTTCGAAGTGATGTCCATTAACCTCGACACATTTTTGAAGACGTCGGATGAATTATTTTCTTGACCTTCGGATAGTTTCGGTGTGATAGCGGCGCAGGCGCTGGGGATGTTCGCTCGGGAGCTATGGAGGATCGTGTTTATCATGATGTTTCGACGATGCCGGCGCACATTCGAGAACTCAAGAACATGTGTCGCGGTTAATGGTCATTACTTCAAACATTTGTTACAATAAATTTTCTGCCCAAAAAAATCGATTACGTCATTTGGATATACTTATTGTCAATACCATCGGGATGTCCAGTTTTTACACGTATATTTTCGTGAAAAATCATTTCAAGGTCATGATATCATAGGTAGTTGGATTCGTCTGAATATCAGTTACAACGTCTTCATAAAAAAAAACATGTTCCCATTTGAAAAGCCATTGATGACCTTGAGAACGCAAAACCTATGATCGTGACAAAAATGAATTTTTCTCCGGGGTTCGAAATCAATCAAATTACCTCCTGACATTTTTGTGCCACTCTAAAGGCAACAGATATTTTGGGTGGTCATGTTAAATGGTCCACCCTGTATAGTACATAATATACAGAAATTCCAAAATCCTAACTAGTTTAGTTTTTGAGATAGACCCCGTAACAAACATTGTCTAAAACTGACAACTTTGGCGGCTCGACATTGCCATATTTTTGAAGATAAAAAAGAAGAAAAATGCTGGACTCTACTCTGGGCTTTAAAAAAATGACACCCCACATGCCAGGAGTAGAGGAGCTAGGCCGATTCTAACGCAGGGATCTCAGGGGGGAGCGGGGCGGGGGTAAGCCGGGGTATGCATCGCGGGGGGGGGGGGGGGATCCTGCATGCGGCAGCCGAGTGCGGGATTCCGGCGGAAGGAAAGGGAGGGGTGTTAGAGAGTGGGGAGGCTAGTTTTTGGTGACGATGTCTTCCAGGCGATAGCTCGACCCGCGGGCGAGAGGGGGAAGCCGCTGTCGACTCTGCGGGGGAGGGGGCATCATAGAGTCGCGGGTCCTTGAAAACCTATAAAATCTGATAATTTATTATCAACATTATAGATGTAAGCGGAGCATTTTTGTCTAGACTATTCACAGGAGTTTATATATATATATATATATATATAAAAACAACTTAGACAAATGTGTGAGATCTCAGGGGGAGCAGGGCGGAGGAAGGGGGGCGGCTCCAGCGCGGGGAAGCCAAGTGCGGCGGTACGGCGGGGGGGGGGGGGGGGTCGCCGAGCGCGTGTGACGTCACAGAGGGGCCTCTGTAGAGGGGGGCCATGTTGTCCGTGAAGCAACTGGCGGGAGGGAGAAGCCGGCGGCGATGAGTGTTTTGTGTGTGTGTGTGTGTGTGTGTGTGTGTGTGTGTGTGTGTGTGTGTGTGTGTGTGTGTGTGTGTGTGTGGAATGAAGGGGGGTGGGGTAAAAAGAATGCTTCGAATTAAAAGAAGATAAAACAATAGTTTATTAATAATAAAATTGAACAATGGCCTTGCATAATATATATTATACATAAAATCTTTGATGTGTGTGTGTGTGTGTTTGCCTGTTTTCATTGTTTCAAATTATTTAATTTTAAATATCCAACAAACCATGTATCTTATATCATATCTTAACATAATCATATTTTGAAAGATACTAAAGATAATACGAACCATCGACCAAGTATAAGTTCAGGCAGGTGGGGCACGTGTCGCGCATTGAAAGTTGGTGAGTCGGCCCGCTGCAGTTGTTACAAAATATCCCCTGGATGTTGTTAAACCGTTCGCTGAAGTGGCCACATCTTTCAATTAGTCGATCAACCGCGCCCCGCATATCAAAGTATCACAGCACGCAAAATTTCGCCCGATCATTTTCGGTGAGATATTCGTAGTTCACACAGCCCATGACGCCCCGGTTCAATCGATTTATTTGCCGCTGGTCCACTATGATTTCACGCACATAATGGACTCCCTTATCTGAGGCATCACCCAATTCACTATCAAATGATTTCGTATCACTGCCCATCTCGGCCAGATCCATGTCATCATGTGCAAGCACTTCAATGTCCGCGCACTCATCATCGTCATCGTCGGCGATATCAATAACGTCTTCGTCTACCCCAACTTCCACTTCGTCGTCATGGGCGATATTCACGACAACCACCATCTCATCATCGACGAGATCGATCACTTCAATTTGGTTCGACATTTTTCTTAACTGATTTTCCGTTTTCCGACTCTTCCACAAGGACACCTCGGAGGTTGAAGACTGGAGTGGCGAAAACTGCTGTTCCGATCCTTCTTCGGATTTCGATTTTTGATCCTCATAGGCTTATAGTAGGGTGGGGGCTTATTGTAGAAAAAAACCTTGCAAGATGGTGCATCCTGGCCAGGAGATAAACGAAAAGTTTTTTTTTCTTCAACTATCCCTGTGGGGGTAGGCATCTGCTGTCCAGAAAAGTGTGCACTCGTAGAGGTGAAAGCTGGCCAAGCTCGCCAATCATTGACTTTCGCGATCTCTACAGAACAGCGTCTAGGTCATGGAGACTGAACTGGCGTATTATAAAGAGCATCTTATAGTTTTTAATATATATTGCGACGTGTTGCAGTATGTATGAACTCCAGCCTGTCACGAATCATAGCGCTCTTCGCAGAGCAACATCAAACCTATTCAAGTGACACTTGAGGCTATACAGTTCTTACCAAATCAGCCATATTCTAAAGACATTATTTTTTTGTTCGTCAACGTTCGAAGTCAGCCTCCGAGCATAGGGAACATTTTGAAAAAATAACATTCCGCTGAAGTAATGTCTTGGCTATCCAAAACACATACGAAAACGAGGTATTTATTACAAAACGATCAACTTTGTGGATCTATTGCCGGAGCATTTTTTTTTTAGGCTTTGACCGCTGATCCCACTGCATGCACCATTTGAGCATAGATGCACTCGCGGTCTGAAATAATCACAAAAATACTTTTCTTTTTTGCTCTCGTTGAACCCCGATCGGCTCGTTGTGCGTATGTATTTATTTTTCATGCTTTCCACGTTAAAAGATATCAGCGTGATATTAAAAAACTCTGGTGGAGGTGATTCTATTACATTTTCCGAGCTAGAAGGGAACGACAAAAATATTTTCTGATGGGAGACCATTTTTAATCGTCGGCAGCGCTCAAAAGTGGCCACACTTTGAATGAAGCAGTGAGTTCACATATCACTCTGGCAAGACTTTTCAACTCGTTAATATGGAGAACAACAATGAACCATCAGAAGAAATCTTGCACAACCAAGCCACGCTCTTAAGTTCGATCGACGAGTTTGCTGTGTGGAAGATACAGATCGTCGAGTACATCGAAGTACTGAAAACGCAAAGCCGAATTAAGCGCCAACGATTATCAACGAAACATCAATAGTCATTGATAGGCCAAATACCGCATCTGGAAGGATTGAAGTATTCCATGTACAGGCATTCTATATGCATGGGTGCAGGACACAGCGGTGATGGGTTAATGTGGCGAGAACTCGACTTGAACGCGCGATGGTCTATATTTTAACTTCTGCTCGATGAATTTCAACAACGTGAAAGTGGTTGAGCTTTACAAAAAATACGTAATCTTACAATAAATGTAAATAAGTATAAATCAATACGCGTTAAATGTTATATCTCATTGCCACGGGAAATAATCATTATGAGGGCTGCGATTAATATGCAATCAAGAGATAAAACACGTTTCGCATGGGTGACAGTCACAGCTTCACACCCAGCTGAACGAAACAGTGACCGCAGATCGTCTTACATTCATTATTTAAGGGTATTGAATCTATCGAATATTGGATTCCCAATAACTATAGGTCGAATAAAAAAATAAAAAAAATTGTGCTTCAAAACAATTTATCCATTAATGTGTGTACCACCGAAGAAGACATTGCTCCGATACGCGTGGCTCAACATAAAAAGAAGAAAAGCATATCAATTTGCTATACATCCAAGATACCGAAGATAACAATGTATGACATATCCCATAGATAAAGAACCTGTCAAGCCTCGTGAGCGCAGAACAGAGACAACCATTAAAAAATATATGTACGCCATCGGTGTATGAAGTTAACACAATTACTATATCGTCATATGTGCTAGACGAATTAAACAACAATCTATTATTTCACCGGTGTCAGCATTACTTTAGATCAACGGATAAACTGCAATCACATGAGATCGATTATGGAGCAATAGAGCACTGCGCCATCCGACTATCAAATGATACCAATAAGTAGCTCCAAATCGTCAACTCCAATCGGAAAGCAACACATCCATTCACTGTAAATGCCTACTTGGAGTGTTTTTTTAAACTAATTATAGAGAGAAGATGAGAGTGTGCAAAGACTGATGCGAAGAACGTAGCAGAGGATATGTATCAATATCATGAAGTATTTACTATTGATTACCACATGTGGTTTTCATATGATGAATCGCTATCATGTTATCGATCACATCACAGCGCCGATTTCATATCATAGTTTGTGACAGAACTGGAAAAACTAGTGCTGTACATAAAATACATTTTCTACGAAAATTAATGCTCGTCATGAGTTAATTCTAATACCTTCACGCTATGGCAATAATTGTGCATTCAGTCATCATCAACTACTAGAGGTAGAAGTTGAATTACTCAAGATACAATGGCGTATGCCCCACATAATATTAGATGAGATAAATAAATCATCATTACATCGAACATTGGAAAGTGGGCGATACTTGAATGTGGGTTTTCGCTCTTGGGATCTATACGACTGACCATCGCTTCAAAGCACAACGAAACAGTACGGTGTAGACTGGTAAAAAAGATAATGTATGGCAAAGGACATTATATTATTCCCCGACTGCAATCTCACAAGTGCTAAACTATATCTCAATTCAGGATACTTTTCTCAAGATGACTCGAACATGGACTTCAAAAAAGTTTCGACATTTTGTTCAATAGGTACTCTCGACTTTGTAAATACCATTATGACTGCAATAGTGATCGTTCTTTACTAACCATCGCGGAGTCTCAATGTAACGACCCTCTCACGGTTAATGATTGATCGCATCAGAAATATATAATTGGTGGCTGAATCATAAAGATTCATGCAAATAAAATAAATGTAACATTATGTACTTTTTATTCTCCTCACCCCGTACTTAGTTATGTCAGCATCACCAGCTATCGGATTGTGCAACTGAAAACAATATTACTTTCGAATGTGAAACTCATTTTTTTCGTATGGAATTTGATTGAAAATAAATTAATATAATCGGCCAATTAAAATCGAAGACATTCATCAGTATACGTTCGTTAGATGTTCGTGAGCCGTTTGTTGGAAGTTTGCGAGGCAATCGAAGATTTTCGATAGTCGTTCGTGAAACGTTCCAGAGACTTCCGAAGACATTCATAAGACGTTCGAAGCCATTTAAGAGACGTTCGAAAACATTCATAAGGCGTTTGAAGACACGCATGAGGGGTTTAAAAAGTTTCAAGAGCCTTTCTACGACGTTCATGAGACGTTTGAAAATGTTGGTGAGACATTCAAGAGACTTTCGAAAACGTTCATAAGACGTTTGAAGACATTCATGAGAGGTGCGAAGAACTTCGGAGACTTTCGAAGACGTTCAAGAGATCTGTGACGATATTTATAATACGTTTAAAGACATTGATGAGGGGTTCGAAGCCGTTTAAGAGACTTCAAAAGACATTCACAAGGGGTTTGAAGACGTTCAAGAAACTTTCGAATACGTTCAAGAGACGTTCGACGACATTCATCATACGTTTGAAGACATTCATGAGGGGTTCGAAGACGCTTAAGAGAGGCTTTCAAAGACATTCCCGAGGGGTTTGTCCAAAGACATTCATAATACGTTTGAAGACATTCAAGAGACTTTCGACGACATTCATAAGACGTTTGAAGACGTGCATGGGGCCTTCAAAGAGTTTCAAGAGACTTTCTACGACGATCATGAGACGTTTGAAGATGTTCGTGAGATATTCAAAAAACTTTCGAAAACGTTCATAAGAAGTTTGAAGACATTCATGAGAGGTGCGAAGACCTTCAGTGACGTCCGAAGACATTCAAGAGATCTTTAACGATATTCATAATACGTTTGAAGACATCGATGAGGGGGTTCGACGACGTTTTAGAGACTTTCAAAGACATTTACGAGGGGTTTGAAGACGTTCAAGAAACTTTCGAATACGTTCAAGAGACTTTCGACGACATTCATAATACGTTTGATTACATTCATGAGGGATTCGAAGACGCTTGAGAGACTTTCAAAGACGTTCACGAGGGGTTTGAAGACGTTTAAGAGACTTTCGACGGCGTACATAATATGTTTGAAGACATTCATGTGGGGTTCGAAGACGCTTAAGAGACTTTCAAAGACATTCACGAGAGGTGCGAAGACAGTCAGAAACTTTCGAAGACATTCAAGAGTTCTTTGACAATATTCATAATACGTTTGAAGACATCGATGAGAGGATCGACGATGTTTTAGAGACTTTCAAAGACATTCACGTAGGGTTTGAAGACGTTCAAGAAACTTTCGACGACATTCATAATACGTTTGATTACTTTCATGAGGGATTCGAAGACGCTTGAGAGATTTTCAAAGACGTTCACGAGGGGTTCGAAGACGTTTAAGATACTTTCGACGGCGTACATAATATGTTTGAAGACATTCATGTGGGGTTCGAAGACGCTTAAGAGACTTGCAAAGACATTCACGAGAGGTGCGAAGACATTCGGAAACTTTCGAAGACATTCAAGAATTCTTTGACGATATTCATAATACGTTTGAAGACATGGATGAGAGGATCGACGATCTTGTAGAGACTTTCAAAGACATTCACGAAGGGTTTGAAGGCGTTCGAGAAACTTTCGAATACGTTCGAGAGACTTTCGGCGACATTCATAATACGTTTGAAGACATTCATGAGGGGTTCGAAGACGCTTGAGAGACTTTCAAATACATTCACGGGAGGTTTGAAGACGTTCAAGAGGCTTTCGAAGACCATCAGAAATCTTCGACGACATGCATAATACAATCTTCGAAAGCCGACCTAGAGTAATGCCGACACCGGTGAAATAATAGATTGTTGTTTAATTCGTCTAGCACATATGACGATATAGTAATTGTGTTAACTTCATACACCGATGGCGTACATATATTTTTTAATGGTTGTCTCTGTTCTGCGCTCACGAGGCTTGACAGGTTCTTTATCTATGTGAAATGTCATACATTGTTATCTTCGGTATCTTGTATGTATAGCAAATTGATATGCTTTTCTTCTTTTTATGTTGAGCCACGCGTATCGGAGCAATGTCTTCTTCGGTGGTACACACATTAATGGATAAATTGTTTTGAAGCACATCTTTATTTTTATTTTTTTATTTGACCTATTGTTATTGGGAATCCAATATTCGATAGATTCAATACCGTTGAATAATGCATGTAAGAAGATCTGCGGTCACTGTTTCGTTCAGCTGGGTGTAAAGCTGTGACTGTCACCCATGCGAAACGTGTATTATCTCTTGATTGCATATTAATCGCAGCCCTCATAATCATTATTTCCCGTGGCAATGAGTTATAACATTTAACGCGTATTGATTTATACTTATTTACATTTATTGTAAGATTACGTATTTTTTGTAAAGCTCAACCACTTTCACGTTGTTGAAATTCATCGAGCAGAAGTTAAAGTATAGACCATCACGCGTTCAAGACGAGTTTTCGCCACATTAACCCATCACCGCTGTGTCCTGCACCCATGCATATAGAATGCCTGTACATGGAATACTTCAATCCTTCCAGATGCGGTATTTGGCCTATCAATGACTATTGATGTTTCGTTGATAATCGTTGGCGCTTAATTCGGCTTTGCGTTTTCAGTACTTCGATGTACTCGACGATCTGTATCTTCCACACAGCAAACTCGTCGATCGAACTTAAGAGCGTGGCTTGGTTGTGCAAGATTTCTTCTGATGGTTCATTGTTGTTCTCCATATTAACGAGTTGAAAAGTCTTGCCAGAGAGATATGTGAACTCACTGCTTCATTCAAAGTGTGGCCACTTTTGAGCGCTGCCGACGATTAAAAATGGTCTCCCATCAGAAAATATTTATGTCGTTCCCTTCTAGCTCGGAAAATGTAATAGAATCACCTACACCAGAGTTTTTTAATATCACGCTGATATCTTTTAACGTGGAAAGCATGAAAAATAAATACATACGCAGAACGAGCCGATCGGGGTTCAACGAGAGCAAAAAAGAAAAGTATTTTTGTGAGTATTTCAGACCGCGAGTGCATCTATGCTCAAATGGTGCATGCAGTGGGATCAGCGGTCGAAGCCTAAAAAAAATGCTCCGGCAATAAATCCACAAAGTTGATCGTTTTGTTATAAATACCTCGTTTTCGTATGTGTTTTGGATAGCCAAGACATTACTTGAGCGGAATGTTATTTTTTCAAAATGTTCCCTATGCTCGGAGGCTGACTTCGAACGTTGACGAACAAAAAAAAATGCCTTTAGAATATAGCTGATTTGGTAAGAACTGTATAGCCTCAAGTGTCACTTGAATAGGTTTGATGTTGCTCTGCGAAGAGCGCTATGATTCGTGACAGGCTGGACTTCATACATACTGGAACACGTGGCAATACATATTAAAAACTCTAAGATGCTCTTTATAATACGCCAGTTCAGTCTCCATGACCTAGACGCTGTTCTGTAGAGATCGCGAAAGTCAATGATTGGCGAGCCTGGCCAGCTTTCACCTCTACGAGTGCACACTTTTCTGGACAGCAGATGCCTACGCCCACAGGGATAGTTGAAAAAAAAAAAACTTTTCGTTCATCTCCTGGCCAGGTCGCACCATCTTGCAAGGTTTTTTTCTACAATAAGCCCCCACCCTATAAGCCTATGAGGATCAAAAATCGAAATCCGAAGAAGGATCCGAACAGCAGTTTTCGCCATTCCAGTCTTTAACCTCCGAGGTGTCCTTGTGGAAGAGTCGGAAAACGGAAAATCAGTTAAGAAAAATGTCGAACCAAATTGAAGTGATCGATCTCGTCGATGATGAGATGGAGGTTGTCGTGAATATCGCCCATGACGACGAAGTGGAAGTTGGGGTAGACGAAGACGTTATTGATATCGCCGATGATGACGATGATGAGTGCGCGGACATTGAAGTGCTTGCACATGATGACATGGATCTGGCCGAGATGGGCAGTGATACGGAATCATTTGATAGTGAATTGGGTGATGCCTCAGATAAGGGTGTCCATTATGTGCGTGAAATCATAGTGGACCAGCGGCAAATAAATCGATTGAACCGGGGCGTCATGGGCTGTGTGAACTACGAATATCTCACCGAAAATGATCGGGCGAAATTTTGCGTGCTGTGATACTTTGATATGCGGGGCGCGGTTGATCGACTAATTGAAAGATGTTGCCACTTCAGCGAACGGTTTAACAACATCCAGGAGATATTTTGTAACGACTGCAGCGGGCCGACTCACCAAGTTTCAATGCGCGACACGTGCCCCACCTGCCTGAACTTATACTTGGTCGATGGTTCGTATTATCTTTAGTATGTTTCAAAATATGATTATGTTAAGATATGATATAAGATACATGATTTGTTGGATATTTAAAATAAAATAATTTGAAACAATGAAAACAGGCAAACACACACACACACACATTAAAGATTTTATGTATAATATATATTATGCAAGGCCATTGTTCAATTTGATTATTAATAAACTATTGTTTTATCTTCATTTAATTCGAAGCATTCTTTTTACCCCACCCCCCTTCATTCCACACACACACACACACACACACACGCGCGCGCGCGCGCGCGCGCACACACACACACACACACACACACACACACACACACACACATACACACACACACGCAAAAGACTCATCGCCGCCGGCTTCTCCCTCCCGTCAGTTGCTTCACGGACCACATGGCCCCCCTCCACAGAGCCCCCTCTGTGACGTCACACGTGCCCGGCATTCCCCCCCCCCCGCCGTACCGCCGCACTTGGCTTCCCCGCGCTGGAGCCCCCCCCCCCGCCCTGCTCGCCCTGAGATCTTACACATTTGTCTAAGTTGTTTTTTATATATATATATATATATATAAACTCCTGTGAATAGTCTAGACAAAAATGCTCCGCTTACATCTATAATGTTGATAATAAATTATCAGATTTTATAGGTTTTCAAGGACCCGCGACTCTATGATGCCCCCTCGCCCGCGGGTCGAGCTATCGCCTGGAAGACATCGTCACCAAAAAATAGCCTCCCCACTCTCTAACACCCCTCCCCTTTCCCGCCGCCGGAACCCCGCACTCGGCTGCTGCATGCAGGATCCCCCCCCCGCCATGCATACCCCGGCTTCCCCGCGCTCGACTCCCCCGCCCCCCTCCCCCTGAGATCCCTGCGTTAGAATCGGCCTAGCTCCTCTACTGCCAGGATAAGTTATTTGTGCTCCTTTTTCATGTATGGGGACCCGCATGAAAATAATTTTATTGAATTTCTAATTCAAGATTCGCTTTCTACACAAAATATCCAAGTTTCAGGTCTTTAACTCATTCCGTTTACGAGCTAGGGACTTGTGACATACGGACGGACAGACAGCAGAGTGTCATAATGACCACACTGAGAAAAAAATTTGGTTGATCGAAACAAATTTTATTTCGTTTAACAAAATTATTTAGTTCGATACGGGCAACTAAATATTTCTGAGATGAGTCGAAATAATTTGTAAATGCTGGATATAAATCATTATTTGTATAAACAAAATTACGGCGTAACCAAAACAGACGATAGTAATGCAAATAAATGTTTTGTTGGAACATCAACGTATCTTGTCGATGTAAAATTTATTTTGTAATCAAAAGTGAATATCCGTTTGAATTGTCAACATTGCTTTGGCTTTAAATGAAAAATTAGTTGAAATAGCAACATGGAATAGTTCAGTACAATCCTAATTTCATTTAGTTCATTAAAATGCAGTTAAATTTCACATTCATAACACGTTCAATTAACTAATGTTTTATTTCTGACACGGAGCTTATGTGATCTGGTACAAAATCTGGAAGTTGAAATATAACAAAATGTACTTGATCTCAATAAAATCTGCGTCAAACGGATCGAGTTCACAGTTTACAGACGCAGTGAGGTCATCCATCGAACAATTTTTGTATTTGGCACGTTCAAAAGTTTTGTTGTTTATGGATAAAAATTTGTGCACAACACCCCATGTTTTATCTGGTTGAACTAAATACTCTGTTCGTGCATACTCAATATTCAGTTGAACGAACTTAAATGTCATGCGGCGATTACAATGCATAAAGTACCCACAACAAAAGATTGATGAGTATAAGGTATACAATTATGCCGTACGATCAACCGTTTTATCAAACAGAAGAAATGCTTAATCCGTATAACTGCCCATTTCGATGGCCAAACAAAATTATTGAAGAATCCAAATAACATTATCCGTGGATTTGCAAGGGATACATTGGAGATCGGCAGGGATTTTGTTCGTAGCACGCAATATTTAGGATGACTAACGCAATTCTTGTTTCCATATGCTCGAGGGACATTCCATTTAACTAATGATTTTGTAGCAGCATTGTGAACTGTGGGTTGAACTAACTGAATAGTTTAATACAAAGCTGTAGAAGATACAGTTGGGTGAACCATGAAATTCGTCGAAAACATCCAATCGTTACCGTTGAATAACCAAACGAGTGTGCATTTTTCGCACATAATCGAGCAGCTTCGTTGCATATATAGGATAGCTTGTAGCTTCAAAGGACTATAATTTTCAATAAAAAGATATAAAACATATAGATATAAACATAATTTATTAAAAAGATTAAATCACAGATTGTACTACAGTCAAAGATTCGTCGATAAAATATACAGATTACCATCGCTCATCATGTGTATATTTTGAGGAACGTTGGTTAACAGATCTCTTAACCTACAAAACCTCCAAACAGGCAACTCCATTACTTCATAACCGCAATAGCTCCTGTTAAGAGTTTTAGTATGATATTCATTGCAAATAAATGATATTTCACTCATATTATCAATAATTATATAACGAATTCCGCCAAAAATGATAAAATTGTCATGCATATACATTGCAACGGCCATATCTTTGTTATATGTAATTCCGTTGAATTGGACCCAAGTATCGAGAATGTATTTTGGATAAATGTTCAAAGGGATCGCGTTTTTAAATCGTGAGTAGTTCTGCAGGCTCGTTAATTCTTGCCGAAGCGTGGGCCCTAAACTCAATCTTTTTGAGAATCCTCTTTGACTACGAAATCTATTCGACAACACAAGCTGATGCTTTAACGCCAAAGTATAAGGGCAATTTCTACGTGATCTCATGGCCGGAGCATAATCTTTTAATTCCTTATGCTTTGCTTCGAAACGAAAACAAGATAAGTGCTTTAATGGCCCTAACCTTTTCAGTAATCGGGGGTAATGAGTAATGAAATGGTGTTTTGGTTTCAGTGGCTCGGCAAAAATTTTCATGTATAAGGAGTGATGTTCTTCCACTAAAGTTTCAAGGAGTTCTATAGAAGCATTTGTGATTGACGGGTTCATTACTATATTTATGATTTCTCGCAAAAGCAAATATAATTCCCAAGCCTCATGATTTATGTTTACCAGATCGCCAATTAGAATGCCCAAATTTTCGATTAAGAACATCATTTCTGATGCGGAAATTACTAGATGTTGTGACTTGAGCGCTTTCTCAGATATTGAAACGCGTTTATTTTTTCCAAATTCTCTTTTCATGTCAAAATGCTGCAAGCGGGCGTTTAGAGTTTCCAGTGTAAAACTATGTGCTTCGTTAATGAAAATATTAAAAATTTTGGCTATTTCATACCGGCATATTCCTTCAAAGAAATCGTGCATTGGATCTAAACTCGCATTCTCAATTACATGAAACATTGGTATTTCATTGAAAACGCATTCCATTTTTACGCCCGAAGAACCGTTTTTGCAAGCTTCTTCGTAATCGTTCTTTGATCTTAATGATTTGATATTTTCGCGGAGTTGTTTTCGAGCTTCCATTTTTCCAGCTGTACATAAGCGACAATAATTTTCGGAATTGAAACTTGTTGTGAAACCGCAAATTTCATTCATTCCCAAATTATCGCCTATAATTGTTAACAAGGCAAAGTAAATTGTCGTTCGTTGACCATTGAGTGTAATCGTTAACCCGTTCGCCTGAAGGTCTTTAATTTGGTCGATGATATGAGCAAATGTTTTATTATTACCAGCGGTTTTATGATCTTTGGTCTGATGCAATTGATCTAGAAAAATATTTTCTAGCATACTACTGAATTCATACGGAATAGAAGCTATAGAAAAATATACGGCTCCAAGTTTTCGTATATTTGCGTGCGATCCGAGGGGATTGTTTACTTCGAAGTCATCAAAGTACAGTATCAATGGTAAGAGAAGCTTTCCCGGATACTTCAGTTCGATTTTTTGCCAAACTTCACATTGAATACTGGAAACAATTGTTTCGCTCGCTTTGCATTCAGAGATGTGGTCTAAAATTTTCGGTAAAACCGTCGGTATTTCTAAAAAAATTTTGAGAACATCTTTCATTGAAACTACTTGGATTTCTGTGTTTGAAATTACAGCTCTGTGTTTTCTCCCGAGTGATTTAGATTTTACTGTCGAATCAATTATTACGGATTGTGGCTTTATTAGGGTGTTTTCTGCTTGAAAATATTGTAAAGTTTGGTAGTTCGAATTAAACTTATCAAAACCATGTTGCAATATCATTCACATATCGTTCAGTTCTGAAAGAGTTTCTTTGCAATTGGATGTCTCTGTACATCTTTGTGTCAAAATCGGGATAAATTTTAAGCTGTATAAATCTTGCCATTTTTTAATCAACTTCTTTACGAACGATCGGGGCAGACTAGTCTCTGCGAAAAGATCGGAAACGAAAGAAGACAGTTCTTGCTCGACTAAAGATTGGAAAGCTGCAACTGAAAACTCTGTACGCTCGCCAGATAAACTTTGCGTTTTTGGAAATTGAATCGTATGGTTTGTGGAGTTCTGTTCAAAATCGTTAGAACTTCCAGAAACTATAGAGCCAAGCGTGAGATAATCAGTGTTCTCGTTTCGGCTGTTATTTGGAGAACTTGGATTAGAACCATTGTCACATTTTGACGCTTCAGAATCGATGTCGGTATTTTCAAAATTTATATTCGAATTCGGTGAAATTTTATTACCTGACGTGAAATGTTCGCAAAAATAATGTTTTTTATAAGAATAGAAATTGTTGAAACTCCTTGAACATCCATCAATAATACAACGACACGTGTTCGACATTAAAGTTTTATGGCGTATTTTGAAGTGATTCATAAAATCATTTTTACAATCCATTTTCAATGGGCAAAATGGGCAGGGAATCATTTTTGGCACAGTTTTTCAAAATAGCATCCAATACAAAACGGAAATAATTTTTGTTGTTTAGTTAAACTTCTCACGTTACAATAGAAATTTTTGTTTATAAAAATAAAAACAAAAAGAATGCGTGAAACGAAACGAAACAAAAATACTATTTAAATTCGTTAGAAACCTTATTTTAAGCGTACAATCACAGTTTTTTTTTACTATACTGGTAGGTCAAGTGAAGCTGAATGAAAGATGATAATGAGCGGCTTTCAGATCAAATTTAATTAAAACGAAATAGTGAAAGAAATAAACAAAAATGTAGATTTTTTATCCATAATTTGAATTTGCTCGATAACATTTTTTCTTAAGCACACGCATGCTTCATTGAAACTGAACTAAAAATCAATGCTGAAAAACTGAAAGAAAATAAAAATCTTTTTTCGAAGCTTATTTTGGAATTCAAATCGAATTAGAATTTCCAGAACAAACAAACGTTGTCACTTTAACAAAACGAAAATAAAATACTTTTTCTGACCGCGACTTCCAGCGTTATGCAATAGAATTTTTTCTATGAACAAAAAAACGTAAAATTAAATCAAACGAAAATTTGTTTCTATGTAAATACTTGGCAGTTATATCAACTTTCATGAAAACAATTTTTTGATATTCTTTCAGTTAACATCCAATAGTTCAATGTCGGTTAACAAAATTAAAATAAAATACTTTTTCTGACCGCAACTTCCAGGGTTATGCAATATTTTTTTTAACAAAAGAACGTAAAATATTACCGAACGAATTTTTTTTCTAATTCGTTAACAGCCTCATGTAATACTTGGCAGTTATATCAACTTCGATAAAAACCTGTTGTGGATATTTTTTCAGTTCACATCCAATTTTCCAATGTCGGTCAGAGTTTCCGAAACAAGAGTACTTATTTTGTCGTGGCCACTTTCATACGCGTACAGGACTATTTGAAAAAGTAGCCAAATGTGCCTACTTTCAACCGGATATTCCAGGTTGAAGACGTGAAATACTTGAAAACAGAGGTCAATGGCTTTGAGTGCAGAAGGCACTTTATACAACATATCGTCAACACTTACAAAACAGTCGGTAATTTCTGCGTATGAAGGGCCAACGGCAATGATAAAAGGCTGAACCGTGGTGCCCAGGTCAGTGGCTATGCTCCTTCGGTCGGACTGAACTTTCGTAACATCACCCATCAAGACGACGTGGGCTACAATGCTGTCCTTACATTCGACGAGCGACGGCTTCCATTGCTTCTTCCGCATACGCAATATACCTTTCGGAGGTATAAGATGAGCTAGAAGTTTCAACTGAAGAATGATTTTAGCATCGTCGTTGACTTCTCCCGATTGAAGACATTCAATTAGAGCTTTGGCGTTTTCGTCGTCTTTTTTCGGGGGTCTGCAGGCCATTAGTCTTTTGAAGAATCCTTCCCAATTTTCGAGGGTCAATTTTTTCTCCGTCAGTTGAAGGTTGATGTAGTCGTCTTCAATTAAAGAATGCGCTTGAGGGAGCTTCAGAATTGGCCAGTTTTTGAAAACCGAGCATAGTTTATTGTCAGTGCTCGATTTGATTGACTCTCGACGATGCTCTGATGTCAGCTTCCACTTTGCATGGACGAGTTCCCAAGGTGCCGAATGATTTTTCAACCAGGTCGTAGCCTCAAGAGTAGCTTTTGAAAAAAAATTGAAAAATTAGAAACTCATCAACTCGTTACTCAAGTCTTAAGGACGTTGTACGCAAAATTGTCTATCGGTAGAATTCGTTTAAATTTGCACTACAGAAAGAGAATAGTGATATCTAATAGCTCGAGCAATTTTGGGAGATGTCACCACGCAGAAGTCGAGATATTTATTGATAAAAAATCACAATTTTCAGTAGTTTCTCATAAGAGTGCGTGTTAAAAGTTGCAATTTTCAACATTAAATATTTCGATTTCTAAATGGTGAAGCCTCTCAAAACGTTGCATACGTTTTTATGTAACATCGAGGAAGCTTTAAATCTGTCGTAATTATTTTTCAAAATTTTGGTAATTATATAACAAGTACATCATTTAGTCAGTTTGCAACAACTTTTCTTAATGAACTTAAGCTCGCAAATCATTTAGTATGTAAGAAAAACTGTTTTTTTAAATGTAGATTTGACCGGTGCCATACAACGTCCTTAATTTAACAAGCCACGAAATATTAGTTATCATGCATACAATACAAAATAAATGCCGTTGATACCTTCGTCGACAGGGATATTCGCTTGATCCGGTTGTTGTTGGCCGGAAGTTGAGTTTGAGAACTCGTTAATTGATCTTATAGAGCGAATTTTATTCCGGTATTTATCCACCAGTTTTCCTCGAGCTATAGTGGATTTACCATTCACCGAATTTTTTTTTTGCAATTGCGGCAATAAAGTACGTTGTTGTCCGCTCGGTCGGGAAAACTTTCACAATCTCCTCCGCGATGTACTGCAAATTGTCATTGGTCAAGCTGAAAATAAATAATACCCAAAATAGGCATATCTATACGATGTAAGCAGGACAGAGGTAAATGAGGGGTAGTGAAAAAATAAAATAAAAAATTACCGGGTCACTTCATTCATTAGTGACGTGAGAATGACATCAACTACTGTCATTCAAAATTGTCTCGTGAGTGATTTTGCTTTCTTATATGATTTAATAATTTCTCTTCCCAAACTATCCTTGCTCAGAATCTCACGAAGTTTTAGTTTACGTGTTCTCAAAGCGGATGACAGTGGCCCCACAAACGCGTCCTGACGTTCCAACCGATTTGTACTCTCCAACTCACTTTGGGGGGATGGTATTGATGGCAATGTCTCATCAGAGATGTTATCACTGGACTTTATAGTGGAAACAAAAAAGAAAAGTAATTTTAGATAGAAAAAATCAATAATTGTTTTCCAAACTGCCATATTTTTATTTTAATGAGGGTAAAAGCCAACGTATATTAATAGATAATACATGAGGGTGTAATACTAACTGTAACCGATTTTTCGCCAAAAGCAACGTTCCATTTTTTTAAAAAGGCAATGCGGAGCCCAATTTGCGGAATCATTTCTTGAATTAGTGCAGGTGTGAGTTCAGCCAAATTTTCAACCGTTATTAGATTGTCTGTAAATTGTGAAGACATATGAGCATCTATGTATTATCATTTCATGGACCAACAAAAAATTGATGAACTAAATTTTGATACTTAATTCAGTAAAAGATATGTTTTTAGAGGCTAAGTAGTTATATATGGTTATATGGTAGTGATGATGAAACCGTTAGTTAAATTTTTGTACACAAATTTTGTTGGAAAGTTCGATTATTTAGTGATTATGACAAAATTTTCATCATTTCAACAGTATATTTTGCGAGCGGTCTTTGGATGAACGAAATAAACTGTTGAAGATGACAAAAATTTTGTCGTCGTCGGAAAATATTTAGTTGCCCTCATTGAACTGAATAATTGACCTTTCCAACCAAATTTGTTTTTCAATGGACTGCATGATATGTTCAACAGTCGAAACTCGGAAGTAATAATTAAAAAACATATTATACTGTGCTACCAAATGTTTTGTTGGTTCATATTATTTCAAAATAAATCATTTCTTTATCAAAGTTAGCTGGAACGAAGATGGAGGGGATGAATGTGAATAAATTGAACTGAACATAATATTACAGAAGCATATATTCTCTATAACTCGTGAATAAACATCGTCAGTCCGGTAATATCGCAAAAAAAAACGAAGCATCATGAGATGTCTTTGTAGGCCCACGAGAAAAACAGAGGGAAAGAGAAAGAGGGAGAGAGAAAGAGAGAGAGCAGGATGTGGCGACGAGTTCGGCATAGCGCGACCGAAAACGCAGAGGTGAAACAACAAGGAAAAGAAGGTCGAATTCATCTTTTCTCTCTCTCTCTCTCTCTCTCTCTCTCACACACACACACACACACACACACACACACATATACGCGTATAAATTATTTCAAACAAATCGTAATCGTTCGAAACTTTCCAAAAAGTTCATAAAATATTAACTAATAAAGATGTGAAAAAAGATTTTTAATTATTGTCAGTAGCCTCAGGAATAATTGCTTTAGAAGTCGCAATAATATTTCTGTCAACATAATTTTCGCTACAGTACAAAAACCCGTTGCCGGTAGGAACACGTGTACAACGAGAAGAACATAGAAGAATAATAACATTGAACATACCTTCCAGAATTTTAATTAATGCAGCTTCCTCTGCTTCAGGCATTGCCCATGTGCGAATGCACTCTGCCATTTTCCCTTGAATCACACAAAAAGCAGCACGAAAATTGTTTGTGCACGTTATACCGCCACACCGACCAACTGACCACTCGGCGCGTGGTTTTCCGACAAGCACGTTAGCATCTCAGATCGAATGGCGCATGCGCCGAGTCACTTCTGAACCAATCAGCGCACGTAACAAATTCAACGAAATTCGAGCGGCAAACTGCGATATCGTTTAGTCGAAAAGGGAACATGGTATCTTTGACTACGACGTTCGTACACGATTTGCAAATTGCTCGCGTGGACAAAGAGTTTTTAGTTTTCGACCAACAAAAGATGTCAGCATATTCAAATATATCAAGACTATGAATGATTGACCAATTTTCCGTCCAACTAAATGCGAACAAACTTATCGTTCAATCAACTAAGCGAATAATGACAATGTGAACCAGCAAATTTCCGCAAATGATTTTGTCAAGGAAAATGCGAGTTGAGTAAAAGAAAATTGAATAAGTTAATGTATTTAAAACAATTACTTTTATAGGTGGTCGATTATGTAATAATTATTCGAAAATCATTTCTCCATAACCAGGTACCTATTCAAATGCAAAAAAAAGAAGAAAAAATCGCAAGTGCCGAGGATCGAACTCAGTGCCTGCAAAATAGTAGTCCAGCGCTCAATCAATTTCGCCATGGAAGCATTGTACTCTTTAGGTGGTTTTCTTATATTTAAGTTGTAGCCACGATTGGGGTTCAATAAGGCTTGCCGGTTTGTTTGGTTGGTTTGAGACTTAGGATGACTTGTGTTTTTAAGTATGTTTCCATCCAACTCTTCTGTTTTGTTAAAATAACACCCCCATTAAATACTAAATAGAACTTCGATTCAACAATATGTTATGGTTAGTTTTAGAGGCAAATAATATTGCTCGTGAACAAAATCATTGTTCAATAAAGTGAGTGAATGATGATAATATGAACCAACCAATTTCTGCAAAATATTTTGTCAAAGGAAACGCGAATTGAGTAAATTAGAATCGAACAAGTCAATGTTTTCATCCAACACTTTAATTTTGTTAAAATAACACCACCATTAAATACTAAACAGAACTTCGATTCAACAATATGATATAGTTAGTTTTAGAAGCAAATAATATTTCTCGTGAACAAAATTATTGTTCAATGAACTGAGTGAATAATGATAATATGAACCAACTAATTTCTGCACAATTTAGTCACATCGGATTCGCCCAATTAGTTGAAATTGAACAAAACGTTTATTGTTGAATTGTGGTTCCGTTCTATTACACGAAGCCTATTAAGTCGTTGAAATAACTCGAAAAAAGATTATTTCAAACCAGACCTCAGTTTTCGACCGACAAAAGATGTCAGCATAGTCAAATATATCAAGATTATGAATGAACTAAATGTATTTTTAGTTGAGATAATTTGATGATCAGATAAATTAGTTGATGTTGGATTCCGCTTGGTTTATTCAAGCAAAAGTTTGTTAAGATCACTGAAATGTTTGTTGCTTTTAAAATTTAAATGAACTATATTGGTAGTGCTCTTGTAACAATTTTTTTCTTCATATCTGGCTTTACCGTTAGTTTGAATAATAAAACACATTTTTTTTATCCAACCGTACCGTGTAGTCAATGCGATAAGTGAGATATACAAAAATATTTCATTAAAGCAACTAAGAAGCATGTCTAAGCAAATAAACGATACTAGTTGTTCGAAAACATTAGTTTTGCTACGGTGATTTAGTTGATACAATTATGAACATTTTTTTTCATTTGGTTCGATTACCGACATCATCTTCTATTCAACAAATAAATAGTTCAATTGACCAATTTTCCGTCCAACTAAATGGATTTAGTTCAATAAACAATTTTTTTTTCTCAGTGCATGTGCCACACGCCAGAAAATTTCGACGCGGTGTTCCCTCACGGCGGTAGTGCAGAACTTGCAGTTTTTAGCTACGAGCTGCCGCTTACTACCGCCGGATAGCGCAGCGCTCGTTTTCTATAGGGCCTCGACGTATCGCGCTATGTCAAAGAATCGAGTCCCGATAGTCGATGATTGCTGCGCGCGCGCGCGTGTGTGTGGGTGTGTATTCGCTACACCGGCCGCGTGTAGAAAGAAGTAACCTCGCACGCGGTTCGGTCGTAACGAAAACACACACTATATATATGTGTGTGTATTAAGGGGGGATTGTCTTTTTTTCGCAAAATTTACCGCTTTTTGGGAATTTTTTTGTGAAGAAAGTATACAACGGAAAACTTGTGAAACTTGGCATATAGTTTTATTGATCTGTTTACTACATACAAACATTTTTTTAAACAATTTCATCAAAAAATCCGCCTCCCACCCCCCTCGACGCGCGATGGTCCTTTTTTGATGGTGTGCACGATTTCTCAAAAACTATTCAACCGATTGCCTTCAAATTTGGACAGAATGCTCAGCTGACATCCTTTTATCGTTTGATGAAGCAAAAAAGCAATACGTTTAATAGTTTTTTATTTATAACAAAAAATCGATCAATTTTTTTCGAAAAATCGATACTTCAAGTTCAAAACGTCACCAAATCGTCAATTTTTTTTTCCCCCTTCATCGAACGATAGCTATATGCGTCTAAAGTAAAATGCTTTTTGGGTTTTTGTTGCAGGATGAACGTGAAGGCTGTAATCGTGCACACCATCAAAAAAGGACCATCGCGCGTCGAGGGGGGTGGGAGGCGGATTTTTTTATGAAATTGTTTAAAAATTTTTTTGTATGTAGTAAACAGATCAATAAAACTATATGCCAAGTTTCACAAGTTTTCCGTTGTATACTTTCTTCACAAAAAAATTCCCAAAAAGCGGTAAATTTTGCGAAAAAAAAAGACAATCCCCCCTTAACCGAGACACATAACTAAATTTAGTGACCATAGCGAGCTTCGTAGCGTGCGCTCGCTCTGCAGAAGAATGGTGAAGCATTGTTGCATTGAACATTGTAAGGATATACATGGTGATCCAGAATAGGTGCGTCAACGAGAAATCCCGGGTTCAGCAGGTTGCTCCGAACATTTCTACTGAGCCGTTTTTCTATTTTCTGACCGCGTCATCAAATGGGAAGCATTAGAAAATAGGCTTTCGATATCCGAAAGGAACTCTTGAATCCGCCATGATGGACGATCGAAAAGGGCCGAACAGTAGACGATGGGGCCACGTCGCCGTGGCTGACGTCAGGAGGGTTCTGCGAAAACGCAGCGTTTGACAGATGCCAAAGCGCGTGAACTGACGTTTAGCGAATCATTCGCTATGATACCTGTCAAACTATCCGGTTCGGGATTCCTGACAAGCCGCACGATTTGACGTTTCGCCTATCGTCCGCTATCGGTCGGCGTGCCAAAGAGGGAAGCACGCCGTAATTCATGAGCTTTACCATTTTTATCGCGCTTATCCATTGAGAGTGCCTATTCTTTTCGTTTTCTTGAGAAATAAAAATTAACATAACCAGCAAATTGTCAATGATCATCAAATTTCGATGTACCGAGCGATTTTTTTTGCGTATTGAAAAAACATCAAGAGGCGAATTCTTATTAACAAACTCTCAATGACTTGACGCTAAATTTTCGGGGATTGGGTGTTTTTCGGATTCCATTTCTCATTCGACCACCCCGTCTTGAATGCCAGTCGGATTTATGTCCTGAAAGATTTTTTTCTAAACCAATAGCAAACTTTGTTTGAGCTGGGTTAGGAAACATGAGGAGAAGCTTTGCATTTTCTCATTAAGCGATACGAAATCAGTCAGTTCCGGCAAAAGAAAATCGATACGACGTTTTTGAGGATTGAAACAAGATGAGAAGATCGTCTGCACCGCCAGAGATGCAATTTTTCACGTCTCGATAGGGATTGATTCCGGAAATCCCAAAACGTTGCCAGTCTATTTGTGATTTCTCTTAAGGATATTAGAATACCAACGGAGTCTGAAATGTCAAAATTTGCGCACTTCTATAAAAGAATGTTATTTATTTATTCATTTCATTTGTGGTCAAAGCGAGTGGACAATTCGGACGGTGCTGCAAGCTGCGAGTACGACGCATTATTAACAAGATAAAGATGAAACCAACGTTAGCCTTGACGTTCCCGCGCGGCTTTCAACGGCGTTCGACCGTCCCCGTCATGGCAGTCGTCGATTTTATCTTCGATCAAGCTAACGATTCCGGAGAAGGGCATCGTTGAAACGCAGCCCGAGCGACTACCAGTTCGCACCAAGCGATCAAAGATTAAATCGATGCTCCGAATGCTTTTCGGAGCCTTTATCTAACATTGCTGAAATTATTTACCTAAATTCGTTCTCGATGTCATCTTATTTCTGATGAGAGCGTGCCGACAAGTCGTGCAGTACTGCAAGCTGCCAGTACGTCGACGGCATCATTATTTACGTGATAAAGATGAAATCAACATGGCGCTTAACGTTTTCGCGTAGCTTTTATCGTCCTTCAACCGTCCTTGGCATGGCGGTCATTAATTTATTTCAATTAAGCAAACGATTCCCAAGAAGTGCATGGTGCGGCGTTGAATCGCAGCTCGAGCGACTACCACCAGGGACACGCGATTAAAGATGAAATCGATGCTCCGAATGATTTTTGGCGTCTCAATCGGACATCCCTGAAAATATCCAATCAAATTCGTTCTCGATTTCATCTTAATTCCGGCCAGAACGAATGGAAAAGTCATGCATTCCCGCAAGCTGCCAGTACAGCGGCAGGATAATTATTTACGTGTTGAAGATAAAATCGACATTGGGCTTGACGTTTCGGCGCGACCTTCAACGTTGTTCAATCGTCCCCGTCGTGGCAGTTGTCGATTTCATCTTCGATCAAGCAAACGATTGTAGAGAAAGGCATGGTGCGTCGGTCAAATCCAGCTCGAGTGACTAATACTTAGACTAATGGCCCGATAGGGATTGATTCCGGAAATCCCAAAGCGTTGCCAGTCTGTTTGTGATTTCTCTTAAGAATATTAGTATGGCAACGTAGTCTGAAATGTCAAAATATGCGCACTTTCATAAAAGAATGTTATTTGGTGGCAATCGTCCGAGTTCAGTTACAGCGATAGACCATCCACGTCTTCAGCATCGTTTACTGAACCACAGATGAAATCGATGCAGTTTATGACCAGTATGACGCGGTTATGGTGAAAACTACCCAAATGTACCAATCGAGCCATTGATTTAATCTTTTACACGTACGCAAAGGAGCTATCGTAATCGCAGCTTATACCTCTGCTTACATGATCAACTCTCTCCGATCGGAAACGAGATGAAATCAACGACAAACTCGGCGGGGCGGTTTCGAGAATGTGTTATGGATACTAGAAAAATTATTGAGAGAATCGTTTTCACCTCTGTTCGCTAGGAACTAAGTGGCAATCGTCCAAGCCCCGTGTCGGCGATAGACCATCCACGTCTTGAGCATCGTTTACTGAACCAGAGATGATATCGATGCAGTTTACGACGCTTGCGATGGGGCTATGGTGAAAAATACATGAATGTACCAATCGAGCCGTTGATTTCATCTTTTGCACGCATGCAAAGGAGCTATCGTATTCGCAGCTTATACCTCTGCTTACATGATCCACTCTTCCCGATCGGGAACGAGATGAAATCAACGACAAACTCGACGGGACGGTTTCGAGAATGTGTTACGGATGCTAAAAAACTGATTGAGAGAATCGATTTCATCTTTGTTCCCTAGGCACTGGGTGCCAATCGTCTGAGACTTCAACGCCTACAACCATCACGCAAGTCATCGATTTCATCTTCACGACATGAACCTCGATGTTACTGTTATTTTTGTTGCTTGCAGCGTAGCCAAAGGTATTCTTTCGCTTTGAGAGTAACTGGGTTGAAATTAAATGTCACAATCGACGGACGATTTCAGAAATGTTCGGTAAAGGGTCCAGCAATCATGCGGAGCACTGATTGCATTTTTGTTCACGTAAGAGCTCGCAGTCGGATGAACCAGCAGTGGCTACTTGCATTTAATCTTTGTTAATTATATAAGTATGTAAATCCATTTTTCGCAAAACTGGGGTACACGCCAGCTGGATAATTCGGATATTCAGAATACCGGTAACATGAATAAAAATAATTCATATGGGAAAAAAATATTTTTTAACAAGCTTTTATTTACTATGCTAAAAAGTATAAAATCATTTTTTGACTAAGTCACCCATATGTGACTATAAATAAAAGCTTGATTTCAACGACGCATCATGCCCTTCTCCGGAATTGTTTGCTTGATCGAAGATGAAATCAACAACTGCCATGACAGGGACGATCGAACGACATCGGAAGTCGCGCAAAAACGTCAAGCACAATGTCGATTTCATCTTTATCACGTAAATAATGATCCTGTCGCTGTACTGGCAGCTTGCAGGGCTGCACGACTTTTCCACTCGCTCTGGCAGGGAATAAGATAAAAACGAGAACGAATCCGAGTAGATTATTTCAGGGGTGTTCGATTGAGACGCCAAAAACTATTAGGAGCATCAATTTCATCTTTGATCGCTTGGTCCCTGGTGGTAGTCGCTCAACCTGCGTTTCCACGACGCATCATGCACTTTTTGGGAATCGTTTGCTTGATTCAAGATGAAATCGATTACGTGTACGGTCGAACGATGTTGAAAGTCCAGCGGAAACGTCAAGCGTATCGTTGATTTCATTTTTATCACATACATAATGATCCTGGCCTCGTACGGGCAGCTTGTAACACCGCACGAATTGTCCGCTCGCTCTCGCCGGAAATTAAGGTGAAATCGAGCATGAATTTAGGTGAATAATTTCAGGGATGACCGACTGAGGCTCCAAAAAGCATTCGGAGCATCGATTTCATCTTTGCTCGCTGGGTACCAGCTATTAGTCACTCGAGCTGGGTTTGAGCGACGCACCATGCCTTTCTCAACAATCGTTTGCTTGATCGAAGATGAAATCGACAACTGCCACGACGGAGACGATTGAACAACGTTGAAAGTCGCGCAGAAACATCAAGCCCAATGTCGATTTTATCTTTAAGACGTAGATAATGATCCTGTCGCTGTACTGGCAGCTGGCGGGAATGCATGACTTTTCCACGCGCTCCGGCCGGAAATAAGATAAAATCGAGAAAGAGTTTGATTGAATAATTTCAGGGATATCCGATTGAGACGCCAAAAATCATTCGGAGCATCGATTTCATTTTTAATCGGTTGTCCCTGGTGGTAGCCGCTCGAGCTACGTTTCAACGACGCACCATGCACTTCTTGGGAATCGTTCGTTTAATTGAAGATGAAATCAATGACCGCCATGACAAGGATGGTTGAAGGACGGTAAAAGCTACGCGAAACCGTTAAGCGCAATGTCGATTTCATCTTTATCACGTAAATAATGATGCTGTCGACGTACTGGCAGCTTGCAGTACTGCACGACTTGTCGGCTCGCTCTCATTAGAAATAAGATGACTTCGAGAACGAATTCAAGTGAATCATTTCAGCAATGTTAGATAGAAGCTCCGAAAAGCATTCGGAGCATCGATTTAATATTCGATCGCTTGGTGCGAACTGGTAGTCGCTCGAGCTGCGTTTCAACGACGCACAATGGCCTCCTCTGAAATCGTTAGCTTGATCGAAGATGAAATCGACGACTGCCATGACAGGGACGGTCGAACACCGTTAAAAGTCGCGCGGAAACGTCAAGGCCAACATTGGTTTCATCTTTATCATCTTAATAATGCCGACGCATTATTAACATGATAAAGTTATTAATATATTAATATAAAGATTAAGTTAACATGATGATGATACTCGCAGCTTGCAGCACCGCCCACATTGTCCACTCGCTTTGACCACAAATGAAATGAATAAATAAATAAAGTTCTTTTATAGAAGTGCGCACATTTTGACATTTCAGACTATGTTGGCATTCTAATATTCTTAAGAGGAAGCACAAACAGACTGGTAACGCTTTGGGATTTCCGGAATCAATCCCTATCGAGACGTGGAAAATTGCATCTCTGGCGGTGCAGAAGATCTTCTCATCTTGTTTCAATCGTCAAAAAACGACGTATCGATTTTCTTTTGCCGGGACCGACTGATTTCGTTTCCCCTAATGAGAAAATGCAAAGCTTCTTCTCATGTTTCCTAACCCAGCTCGATCCCACTTTGCATTGATATTGGTTCAGAAAAAAATATTTTAGAAGATAAATCCGACTATCATAGAAGAAGGAGTAGTCGAATGAGAAATGGAATCCGAAGAACATCCAATCCCCGAAAATTTAGCTTCAAATTATTGAGAGTTTGTTAATAAAAATTTGCGTATCGATTTTTTTTAATACGCAAAAAAATCGCTCCGTATATCGAAATTTGATGATCATTGACAATTCGCTGGTTTTGTTAATTTTTATTTCTTAAGAAAACGAAAAGGACAGGCTCTCTCAATGGATAAGTACGATAAAAATCGTAAATCTCAAGAATTCCGGCGTGCTTCACTCTTTGGCACGCTGACCGATAGCAGACGATAGGTGGAACATCAAATCGTACGGCTTGTCACGAGTCTCGAAACAAATAGGTCTGAAGCTAACGTAGCGAATGATTCGGTAAACGTCAGATCACGCGCCATGGAAACTAGATACAGGAACCTAAACTCGGCATTTTAATGGGGGAAACCAGTTTAGGAGGCTGAAATTTTAGTGTTTTTCGTGAATTTTTTTTAACAAGAAAGGAATCATCAGAATTTGTTTAAACTTGGAAGATATTTTATTAATGTTTTGAATCATTCTAATTTTTTTCGTTAGCAACATATTTTCTCAGAATATGAACTAAACTCTGATCGAAAAAGTTGAAAATTGCATGTTTTTGAGGTGTTTGAACACAATATCATGTTTTTGTACCATGTTTTTTTTCACCTTGTTGCATAAAAAAATGTTTCAGATAATAATATCATCCCAGAGTTCATTTCATATGGATTGTAATTGAATAAAGAATATTCACACAAATTTTCAGAACGATTGGTCAATAACTTTTCGAGCTCGAACTTTTCGAGCTTCCACGAGTGAAAAAAGTCATTCCGAGAAAAACGCATTTGAAAAAACATGTACCGAAAACGAGAAATTCAGGGTAGTAGGTAGAGAAATTGAAGCTCTGCGAGCAAACTACAAGTTTTACTCCGTTCATCAGCTTTGAAAGAGCTGAATATCCTTCATTGAATAACGCAGTAGCCAAGAATGCTGCAACCTCGTATACTTTCAGGCCACAATGTAGGTGCTTTGGAGCCAATCGCCAAACAGCGGAACTGAAACTTTCATGAGCATTCTGCGTATGACCGCCTAAACATCTCGTCAACAAATCATCTTTCGATAAATCTTCGTATATTGGAAGAATTTCTTTCTGAACGTCGGGGTGTAATGGAGCAGGGTGCGCTTCAGGCTCCGTTCCAAGGGCTTCAGCTTGCTGCCACTTGCACCAACTGTCATCTCCCTCTGGACAGTTGTCGTGTTGTGGATTGTCGTCTGTGGATATCATGTGCTGAAAAGTTGCCATTATGGCCTTCGTTATGTCTTCGATACTCTTTATATTTCTTCGAATCGCTAAGCCGTAATACATGCTAAGCTTTGTCCCACCTTTTATTGCTAAGTTCCCACCCTTTTCTGCACATGGCCTATGCATTCACTCTTCATAACTATCAGTTCATCACCGTAAGGATTTAAATTAATAACTGCTGTGAACGTTTTCGAATCTCCATCACCGATATAATTGCCGTATTTTACACCATATAATTCCTCCGATCTGAGAAACATCATTTTCACAGATTCCACTTCCATGCTTCCCGCGGAGCCTTCAGGTGTTTTCGTGCAATTTTTATCGTCGTGATCCTCTTTCCATACCAGATATTCTGCTGAATTTTTCGATTTGTTGTTCCAATATACACATGATTGGCAGTAACTACTTCGTACAACTAGATCGATGACTTTTTCGGAGTAATATCCTATAAGCGTTGTAACACCGAAAAGTGATTTGAATCCTCGTTTTTTCCAAGTTCCATCACCAGATACTGTCAAATTCATAATAGGTCTCTCGCATTTTTCTTTCTCTTCCTTTTCTTTTTCTACAGCTGAATTCATACACTTCCTTTGCAGCGCCGTGGATGTAAGCGCAAATTCCACTGTAAGTTTCTTCAGCTATACAAATGCCGATGTCCATGTAATTGCAAAATAAATTCATTCCTTATCTGCCAACACCTAAGAGCCGCATGACAAATACAATCTTACGATTTATGTCAAATGCATTGTTGACTAAAGGATCTAAATTGATTTGCCTCGATCCACAGTTAGAATCTACAACAAGTTTGAAACCAAGGCCACGTTTTCCAGTTTCTTGAAATTTCACATTCTGTTTGCAATTTCGACAAATAAGAATGTCCGACAAACCTGTGAATACGGTGAAAAATTCGATGAGCCTATAACAATGTAGAGGATTTACAGTTACATTGTCACTGGTAGTATTCGAAAACTTTTTTGCGCTGGCACTTGCATCTGCACTAACACGTGATCGACTCCTGGTGTATCAATTTCCATGGAAGGATCTCTTACGTGGTTTACTACACGTTCGTTGTTCTGACGATTACCTTTCGGATACGCTGACATTTTTACTTCTAACTTTCAACACACCGCTAGGAAGGCCGAAGCTAAACTGACCAAACTCGACGCTCTGTCGAAATATTCCAAAGCTGCGAGTACCTTCTACCCGACGCCTCTATTGTAAGAATTTACAATCAAGAACATCTGCCGAAATCCTCCTCTCTCTCTCTAATATCCTGTAATACAGGGGTATTGAGCCAGGTAACTGAACAAGGGATCACCTGAGCGACCGCTCCGTTCTAACTACCGCGCCCTTCGGCACTGAACCGAAGGGCGTTCACTTTCCTTGCTCATAGCATCGGAATAAATCGGAATTTCGTTTTGAAACTTTGGCAACATATTCTTGAATAGTTTTACTAACAATTTATGGAATAAAATGAAGTCGATTTTTCGAACCGTCTAAACTGGTTTCCCCCCTTAAGTGATGCCCGAAATTGAAGGCAACAGGGATTGCGCTCCAATCTCGCGAAGGGTTGCGGTGCTAGCTTCACTCGACAACAGACCGAACGCGAACTTGACGTCGCATTGAATGTTGTGTTCGTAATTTTCATGTGGAAAATACCCTAATAATAATATAATAATACTTTTACATGTCAATGTTCGCGTGTGTTTGCGTGTGTGTAGTTTTCAATTAAGTTTCAAATATATAAGTTGTAGAAAACAACCCTATGTGATTTTTTTATCCTAGAGCCTTTGAAAGTTGGCGGAAAATATAGATTTGCAAACATATTTACGGACTTAATTTTGTATTTGAAAACTTTTCGACTCATGTGTGAAAGTAGTATTTTAGTACGTTAGGCCCACTATTATACTCCGTAAAGAAAAAACTCACGGGAGTACGCTTAATAATTTAATTTTATTTACAAACTGTCGTATAACATATAGTATCTTACAAAAACATCACAAAAACCAACATAACTTTTAAACCACTGAAAATCGCATAACATACATGGGGGTTCAATAGATAGGTATTGAGAGCCCCCATCCTTATTCGTCGTTTGCTCCATCCCTCGCGTTACACTCTGTATATTGCTAGGCTCTTCCATCTCACTACTATGCTATGGTAGTGAGATGCAGTGCAGCCAGATCGCGCGCAAAAGTTACCCCCTCTCTAGTCCCCTGCGCGCCCATCACACAATCATAGTAGCGCGTGTCCGCGAGCGAGCGACGCTCGGACGTCTTCGGAAAGAGCCGAGCGCCATCGAAGTTTTCCGACCGCGCCTTCGGCAGCTACACCAATGCATGGACGCTGAGCACGTTCATGTGCGGCCAAGCCGAAACGAAGGCTTCGAGGCAAAAAGCAATCTGAGCACGACTCGCGCGTGACGTCACCCGACGGCACGAGCGAGGCTTCTAGATGATTTCAATGCTTATTTAGCTCTTGATGCTCTGCGTTATTAATGTATACAAAAAAATGTATCGCACACTCTGATCGCTTATTTTTTTAGTTTATACGTTAATTTAAATATAATAATAAATCTCAATTACAACTTATTTATCTTCTAAAATATTATTTACGGTTTATTCACACCCGTCCTTATGCCAAATAAATTATAATTCATAAAAGTAAGCGGAAATATATTTATATTCGTATTTTTTTGTTAATTCTCATAGCTCTCATATGAAAAACACCAAAAAAAACTTCAAAACCTTAGATTTCAAGGAACCATGAACATACATCTTCACATTTTCAATCATGACGAATCTTTAAGAACAATATCATCACAAACACATCTGAACCAAAACAATATACATCACCTAAATTATCAAAACATAAATCAAACAACACAAAATCACAACATCTTATACTCAACTCTTACTAATAGACAACATGACACAAATAATTATCTTTCCACTGATCCTCTGAATAATATAAATTCGACAATCACATTAAATAAAACGAAAGAATGACTTATAAATCTCTCCAACATTGATATTCCGCTACACATCTCCATATTCTTGTCTCTTGGTGAAAAGTTTTGTTTTCCTTACCTCAAACTCTCAACCATAAAAACTCATATCCACAAATCAATCTTCGAACTTGAGTCCAAATTAGATTTTTTACTCGAAAAACCTAGACAAATGGAACCAGATTCACTAAAATCTTAAACAAAATAAATATTCCAACATCATTTTCCAACACTAATCAAATTATAAAACATACGTCCTCATTCTTAAAAAACAACCCTCAATTTTTAGTTACTCGAGCTGACAAAGGAAATTCAACAGTCATTCTTAACAAATCAGATTACATTACAAAAACTCATAATTTACTCGCAGATTCCTCAACTTACAAATTACCCAATAGAAATCCCATCAACACTCTACAAAAAGGCATTAACAATATTCTCTCCAGATGGAAAACCCTAAAAATCATTGATGAAACAAAATAGAAATACTTGAAAGCTGAAAATTGCAACCTATCTCGTTTCTATTGTCTGCCAAAAAATCATAAAAATAATTATCCACTTCGTCCTATAGTATCATCAATAGATAGTCCAACACATAAACTAGCTGAATTTATACAATCTAAACTGTCTACATTAATCCATACGACTAATTCACACGTCAAAGATAGTTTCCAACTAAAACATTCACTTTCTAACATCTCAACTCCACTCAACTACAAATTGGTCTCGTTTGATGTTGTTTCTCTCTATACCAACATCCCTTTACAACTTGTTATTCAAAGCCTTCAAAAAAGATCAAGTCTATTTTCAAAAACATTTCCTTTAAACGAAATAATTAAAGCTATAGAATACATCGTGTTCTCAGCTTTCTTTACATTTCAAAATAAAATTTACCAACAAATCTCAGGGTTACCAATGGGCTCACCTCTGGCTCCAATACTATCTAACATCGTCATGATTGACCTTGAAACAAATTGTCTGGAAAAATTAAAATTTTCGTTACCACTATATAAAAGATATGTTGATGATATTATTATTGCTCTACCAACAGACAAAATTGAATCCACCAAAAATATTTTTAACTCATATAACTCAAAATCACAATTCACATCAGAAAATTAAGTAGATAAAAAAATCCCGTTTCTTGATATACTTTCAATGCATAAACAAAATTCAATTATCACAAATTGGTATAGGGAACCAACCTGGTCAGGCAGATTCATAAATTTCTTTTCACACCACCCACTTTCCCAAGAAAAGCCATAATTTACATGCTAGTTGACAGAGCAATAAAATGATCTCATCCTTCATTTCACAAAGAAAACCTCAAACTTATTAGTAACACGATAACACAAAATTGCTATCCGATCTCTTTCACAGAAAAAATAATAAAACATCGGCTTTCCACAATCAACAATCAAAAAAAGAATAACAACAATTTTGATTCATCCAGACGAATAAAGGTTCCTTACACAAAAAACATCCATCATCGACCAATTCGTCTTTTCCCACAATACAACATAACATTAGTCACAAACAATAAACACAACATTTCATCGATTTCTGGCTCCACCAAAGACAAAATAAATAACAACCAAAAATCCAACATAGTTTACAAAATCGATTGTAAGGATTGCAATGCCACATACATCGGCCAAACCAAAACATACCTTGAAACCAGAATAAAAGAACATAAAAATAGCCTAAAACATACTACCACAATACACACAGCCTTAGCACAACATGCAATAGAACAAAAACATGACTTTCAATTCGACAATGTAAAAATGTTAAACAATGAAAATTGGCTTAAATAAGACTAATCCTAGAAATGATCCAAATTAAGGCACACTCTAACGCCATAAATTTTAGAAGTGACATACAAAAACTAAGCTCGATCTATAACTCTATTATATAACTATTAAAATATTTTACAATACTTTACTTGACATAACAATTTGAAAATTATTGACACTATAATTTAATTTTGAATACTCTTAACATGACGCACTAATTTTATTCTCTTGACACGTCACTGCCTAAAGGATCTTTCTCCCCCGATTCGCAAAATAAAGACTCTAATAAGCTTCACGAAATTAAGATACCACTCAGTTTCTCTCGAACTCTCCGTGATCACACAACTCAATATGTAACTGAGAAATGTAAATTTCAAAGTACTGAGCGCGGGGAACGATCCCGCGCCCCTAAGCTAGGAACGCTACCAACGGGACCATCTTATCGCTTGTGTTAAAAAAGCACTTTCTGGCACTTACGATTCGCGGCCGGATAGATGATTGACTTGTTTTTGGGGATGATGCTTTATCGCTTGATGAAAGTATGAGAATGAATATAATAATACGAACATAAATATATTTCCGCTTACTTTTGTGAATTACAATTTATTTGACATAGGGACGGGTGTGAGTGAAGCGTTAACAATTTTTTAGAAGATAAATAAGTTGTAATTTAGATTTATTATTACATTTAAATTAACGTACAATCTAATAAAATGAGCGATCGGAGTGCGCGATAAATTTCTCGACACTATAAGATAACTTATTAAAATAATAATGATAACTAATCAAATAAGAATTAATAGTAACAATAAATTTAAAAAAAACATACTGAGCGCGGGGACGTTCCCGCGCCCCTGCAGACCGAAGTCAGGAACGCTACCAACGGGACCATCTCATCGCTTGTAGAATATGTGCACTTTCTGGTACTGACGGTTCGCGGCCAGATGGATGATTGGCTTGTTTTTGGGGATAATGCTTTATCGCTTGATGAAAGTATATGAGAATGAATATAATAAAAGGAAGATAAATATATTTTCCCTTACTTTTATGAATTACAATTTATTTGGCATAGGGACGGCTGTGAGTAAAGCGCAAACAATTTTTTAGAAGATAAATAAGTTGTAATTTAGATTTATTATTGCATTTAAAGTAACGTACAAACTAATAAAAAAAGCGGTCGGAGTGAGCGATACATTTTTCGACACTAAAAGATAACTGATTAAAATAATAATAATAACTAATAAAAATAATCAAATAAGAATTAATAGTAATAATAATTTTAAAAAAAGCACTGAGCGCGGGGAATGATCCCGCGCCCCTGCGGACCGAAGCCAGGAACGCTACCAACAAGACCATCTCATCGCTTGTAGAATATGTGCACTTTCTGGTACTGACGATTCGAAGCCGGATGGATGGTTGGCTTATTTTTGGGGATAATGCTTTATCGCTTGATGAAAGTATGAGAATTAGCGAGTCAAAGATGTGTGCGGCCATGTGATGACAAGTTGCTAGTCGAAGATTCGGCTTCAGTCCGGCCAATAGAGGCTTTCCAAGGTCAGCGATGGAAATAAATGATGCTTTCTTACGTTACGACCCTTTGGGTCGGGTCCTCTTCAGAAAGTATATTTTTCTCTATAAATTTTGATACACCAATTTTACAAATCAAGTTTCAAGGAATTAAATACACGAATGTTTTATGTTATGATTGTGTTATAAAATTGCTGTGTCGTTTTGTATAACTATTATGTTAATTCTGTTTTGGTTATAACTATATTGATTTGATATGCATAAGTTCTTGTATTGCGTTAATTCTTCTTATTCATCGGTGTTTGGAATGAGTGATGTGTGAGAGTGTGGTTTACTATGGAGTTATAAAGAAATGAAATATGAAAAACGACTGACCTCGATGTTGTTGATGTTTCTAGCTTTTGATTATATTTGGAAGGTTATTTCAAAAGACAGTATTTATGGAAGCAATTACTGTTTTGCTACTGATTTTGATACTCAATAGATGGAAGAATTTATCGTTTTTTAGCGATTTTTATCATCTGTAAGGGATTAATAATTATAAGAAAGTTTTGTGTTTTGTTTGTGAAAATTTAATGTACGTGATTGATTTAAAAGAAATTTTAATTTCTTGTTTTTAATTAATTAATTATTTGATTTTAATTAATTAATTATTTGATGATTACCTATTGAGTTTAGGATTTTTTTAATTTTCTTCCAAAATAAACAAGAACTCGAAATTTACCTTTCTCAGTTACATATTGAGTTGTGTGATCACGGAGAGTTCGAGAGAAACTGAGTGGTGTCTTAATTTCGTGAAGCCTATTAGAGTCTTTATTTTGCGAATCGGGGGAGAAAGACCCTTTAGGCCGTGACGTGTCTAGAGAAATAAAATTGGTGCGTCATGTTAAGAGTATTTAAAATTAAATTATAGAGTCAATAATTTTCAAATTGTTATGTCAAGTAAAGTATTGTAAAATATTTTAATAGTTATATAATAGAGTTGTAGATCGAACTTAGTTTTTGTATGTCAGTTCTAAAATTTATGGGGTTAGAGTGTGCCTTAATTTGGATCATTTCTAGGATTAGTCTTTTTTTAGCCAATTTTCATTGTTTAAAATGTTTACATTGTCGAATTGAAAGTTATGTTTTTGTTCTATTGCATGTTGTGCTAAGGCTGTGTGTATTGTCGCAGTATGTTTTAGGCTATTTTTGTGTTCTTTTATTCTGGTTTCGAGGTATCTTTTGGTTTGGCCGATATATGTGGCATTACAATCCTTACAATCGATTTTGTAAACTATGTTGGATTTTTTGTTGTTATTTATTTTGTCTTTGGTGGAGCCAGTAATCGATGAAATGTTGTGTTTATTGTTTGTGACTAATGGTATGTTGTATTGTTGGAAAATACGAATTGGTTGATGATGGATGTTTTTTGTGTAAGGAACATTTATTAGTCTGGAAGAATCAAAATTGTTGTTATTCTTTTTTTGATTGTTGATTGTGGAAAGCCGATGTTTTATTATTTTTTCTGTGAAAGAGATCGGATAGCAATTTTGTGTCATCGTGTTACTAATAAGTTTGAGGTTTTCTTTGTGAAATTAAGGATGAGATCATTTTATTGCTCTGTCAACTAGCATGTAAATTATGGCTTTTTTGGGAAAGTGGGTGGTGTGAATAGAAATTTATGAATCTGCCTGACCAGGTTGGTTTCCTATACCAATTTGTGATAATTGAATTTTGTTTATGGATTAAAAGTATATCAAGACACGGGATTTTTTTTATCTACTTCATTTTCTGATGTAAATTGTAATTTTGAGTTATATGAGTTAAAAATATTTTTGGTGGATTCAATTTTGTCTGTTGGTAGAGCAATAATAATATCATCAACATATCTTTTATATAGTGGTAACGAAAATTGTAATTTTTCCAGACAATTTGTTTCAAGATCAATCATGACGATGTTAGATAGTATTGGAGCCAGAGGTGAGCCCATTGGTAACCCTGAGATTTGTTGGTAAATGTTATTTTGAAATGTAAAGAAAGTTGAGAACATGATGTATTCCATGGCTTTAATTATTTCGTTTAAAGGAAATGTTTTTGAAAATAGATTTGATCATTTTGAAGGCTTTGAATAACAAGTTGTAATGGGATGTTGGTATAGAGAGAAACAACATCAAACGAGACCAATTTGTAGTTGAGTGGAGTTGAGATGTTAGAAAGTGAATGTTTTAGTTGGAAACTATCTTTGACGTGTGAATTAGTCGTATTGATTAATTTAGAAAGTTTAGATTGTATAAATTCAGCTAGTTTATGTGTTGGACTATTTATTGATGATACTATTGGACGAAGTGGATAATTATTTTTATGATTTTTTGGCAGACAATAGAGACGATATAGGTTGCAATTTTCAGCTTTTAAGTATTTGTATTTTGTTTCATCAATGATTTTTAGGGTTTTTCATCTGGAGAGAATATTGTTAATGCCTTTTTGTAGAGTGTTGATGGGATTTCTATTTGTTAATTTGTAAGTTGAGGAATCTGCGAGTAAATTATGAGTTTTTGTAATGTAATCTGCTTTGTTAAGAATGACTGTTGAATTTCCTTTGTCAGCTCGTGTAACTAAAAGTTGAGGGTTGATTTTTAAGAATGAGGACGTGTGTTTTATAATTTGATTAGTTTTGGAAAATGATGTTGGAATATTTATTTTGTTTAAGATTTTAGTGAATCTGGTTTTAATATTGATTTGTCTAGGTTTGTCGAGTAAAAAATCTAATTTGGACTCAAGTTCGGAGATTGATTTGTGGATATGAGTTTTTATGTTTGAGAGTTTGAGGTAAGGAAAACAAAACTTTTCACCTAGAGACAAGAATGTGGAAATGTGTAGCGGAATATCAATGTTGGAGAGATTTATAAGCCATTCTTTCGTTTGATTTAATGTGATTGTCGAATTTATATTATTCAGAGGATCAGTGGAAAGATAATTATTTGTGTCATGTTGTCTATTAGAAAGAGTTGAGTATAAGATGTTGTGATTTTGTGTTGTTTGATTTATGTTTTGATAATTTAGGTGATGTATATTGTTTTGGTTCAGATGTGTTTGTGATGATATTGTTCTTAAAAATTCGTCACGATTGAAAATGTGAAGATGTATGTTCTTGGTTCGTTAAAATCTAAGGTTTTGAAGTTTTTTTTTGTGTTTTTCATATAAGAGTTTTCATATGAGAGCTATGAGAATTAACATAATAATACGAATATAAATATATTTCCGCTTACTTTTATGAATTATAATTTATTTGGCATAAGGACGGGTGTGAATAAACCATAAATAATATTTTAGAAGATAAATAAGTTGTAATTGAGATTTATTATTATATTTAAATTAACGTATAAACTAAAAAAATAAGCGATCAGAGTGTGCGATACATTTTTTTGTATACATTAATAACGCAGAGCATCAAGAGCTAAATAAGCATTGAAATCATCTAGAAGCCTCGCTCGTGCCGTCGGGTGACGTCACGCGCGAGTCGTGCTCAGATTGCTTTTTGCCTCGAAGCCTTCGTTTCGGCTTGGCCGCACATGAACGTGCTCAGCGTCCATGTATTGGAGTAGCTGCCGAAGGCGCGGTCGGAAAACTTCGATGGCGCTCGGCTCTTTCCGAAGACGTCCGAGCGTCGCTCGCTCACGGACACGCGCTACTATGATTGTGTGATGGGCGCGCAGGGGACTAGAGAGGGGGTAACTTTTGCGCGCGATCTGGCTGCACTGGTGAGATGCATAGTAGTGATAACTCTCCGTACCCTATGCCAGCATACTAATTAATGAGATATCAAACATGGTGGGGTAAACGCGAAAGATAAAGAACTTTTACAACTTGTAGGAATATGTAAAGGAATATTGGTATTTATAATAAATAAAGATTGAACTTTCAAAAGTTAACAATACTTATTTATTAAGAATATAATAACAATCGAGTTATTGACCGCGCTCAATTTCGCAATTTTTTGGCAGTCCTTTCGTTCCCTCTAGTAACGTGTCAAACTCGCGTTCGGTCTGTGTCGAATGAAGCTAGCACCGCAATCCTTCGCGCGATCGTAGCGCCATCCCTGTTACCTTCACTTTAGGCACGCTTTTTTTATCGATTCTCCATTGGAGTTTAGGCTCCTGTATCTCGTCTCCATATCACGCGCGCTGGCATCTGTCAAACGCTACGTTTTCGCAGAACCCTCCTGACGTCGGCCACAGCTACGTGGCCCTTCGTCTACTCTTCTGCCCTTTTCGATCGTTCGTCATGACGGATTCGAGCGTTCCTTTCGAAGATCGAACGCCTATTTTCTAATGCTTCCCATTTAATGACGCGGTCGAAAAATAAAAAAAAACGGCTCAATAGAAATGTTCGGAGTAACGTGCTGAACCCGGGATTTCCCGCTGATAAACCTATTCTGGATCACCCTGTGTGGGCTCGAATTGATTTCATTTTTCGACGACGGTCATCGATGGAAATTTCGTTTTGAGTTTTCTGATCATTCAAAGTTCGGAATTTCAAGCCGGCCCCATCTTGAATTCCGGAACATGAAAATTTGGAATTCTAAACCGTCAGAGCATTAAAAGTTCAAAATTTCACCCGGCCCTGAAAAATTGTTTTTTTTAAAGACTTATAAATCCTGACTTATAAAACAATGAGCATTTTACGATACGCATTGTTGAAACGAATGCGTTCGGCATTTTTCTCTCTGCCATGGCTTATCTACGGCAGGTTGTCTGCGACCAAATTCGCGAGCGAACGAAATCGACAGTCTCACTCTGCGAAAGAGTGGTAAAATTCTATAATTGCAGTAAGACCTCGTTTATTCAACCTTCGAGTAACTGACGTTCCGTATTATCTGAGTCACCCAACTCATCCGAGTCCTAGACATTTTAATACAGAAAATTTCGGATAAAACGGAAGAATCTGCTATGCCTTGAGACGTTCAGGTCCGTCTCACAAATAAGTAACCCCCACCATGTAGTCAGAAAGCAACCGACTCCATGATAGGAGTAGGGGAGGGGGGAATAACGGACTACCGAAACAGAAAAATAAACAAAACTATAAGCGAACAGAAAGACAGTGAATATAAAAACAAGAAAAGGAACAAAAACAGAGTACAGATAGACTAATTTAATTAAAAGAAAAAAAGTTAACAATAACAAAGGGTAAAGGAAGGGGAAGGTTGAAGGCAGAACAGCCAAGCAAGGAGGAAGACAGGGAAAAGAAAACAAAGGAAACCACACAAAAACAGAGGAGAAGTAAAATTGATTTAAGAAAGGAGAGAAAATTAACAATAAAGGCAATTAGGGAATACGTAAGAGAAGGGGTATGAAAAGGCGGCAAAATATGGGTATATAAGGACGGGAATTTTGGAGGAAAGGCACTCCTCCTCTTCTGGCTCTGGAGAATCGAGAAATACGAGGTGACACGAATACCGGCCCTTAAGGGTAGGGTAAGTGTCTAGGGAGGAAAGAAAAAGACAAGGAATCTGAAACGAGCAAGAATATTTAAAAATAAGTCAATAAAGAAAAGGAAAGATAATTCATTAATTTAACCTAGAATAATCACTGGTTCAAGGGAGAGGGAGCACGGGAGGAATACTAGGGAAAAGCATACAAAAAATAATTAAATAGGTAAATAGAGGGAACCTCTCACGAATACCGACCCGCGGATCGAGAAAATAACGAGTTAAATAAAAGGGATTATTGTATAATTAGTTATTAGCGAAAGCGAGCGATTTATTGAAAGTTAAATAGACAAATAGTATCAGGAGAAAATAAAGTGACAGGAGGTAACAAGAGATGTGAAATCATACACACACACGTATATCCGCGAATACACCGATATCCGAATTATTATAATGAAATTATAAAAGGCAAGAAATAACAAACAAAAGACCCGTGCGAGCGACATCAGAAGGTACGCGTACGCCGAGTTTGTAAACAAAGGGCGGGCAGCGACCGTGATGCGCCAGCGCGCCGCGATCCATTGCGCCACGAGCGTCGGTACGGAAAGGGTTACGGTTACCGACGCATGGTAATCAATACCGGCCGCGCTCGAAAACGTTACCACTCGGGTAACTCCGCGAATCTTTATCGACCGACGCATTAGTTAGGGACGGATTACACAAAAACAACACAAACAACACATTGCACTTATACACGGCGTTGAATAACATTGTATCGCATCCATAAAATTGAATAAACTATTTTTTATTGTAAATTACCACCAAAATACCTGAGTCTCAATTAATTTATTCCCTGATCGAGTCTCGAACAAGCATATATTTTGTAATAATATTCCGACCCGTTACAGCCTATGCCTGGAGTAGTGCTATATTATTTTTGGTTTTACGGAAAAGAAAACCTACTTGGCTTTCTTTTCCGTATTATCCGACATTTCATTTATTCGAGTTACATTCTCCCCATATTACCTCGGATTAGCGTGGTTCTACTGTACTACAAAAAAATACGTTTAGCATTTTTACTCTCTGCCGGGATTGATCTTCGGCAGGTTTCTCCAAGGATCGAATTTTCTAGCAATGACGATCGCAGAAATCTCGCTCTACAGAAGAGCAGTGAAATTTTACGATCGCGAATTGTTTAAGGCCCCATACCACGGTAAAAAAATGTTTTTGTCATGTTTTCATTTTCTGAAAGATACATTTGTTGAGAATGCTCTCACCCAATTTTTAAAAGAAATTTGTAAAGTTGGCGGAGATACAGCATTTTATGTGAAACCGTGCGAAGCGCACGACCGCCCCGAGAGGTGTCGCTGTCGAACGAGTCTGTTACCTGGCGACCCTTTGTTGGCCTCTATGAACCCTAATTCTTGGAACATATTTCGATTAAGGTATTGTATTTGCTAGTAGTAAAGAGGTGGGAAATTCCCGTTTCTGAATTAAACAGAAACCCGTTAACCAAGCATAGAAGAATCCGACACGAATAATTCAGTTGATTTCCGGCAGTCGTACGATTCGTATCTATCATTCGCTTCGTATCGTATATTTTGTGTATCGTGATGGATAAAAAATCATAAAGACATATCGTCCGAGAACCAACAAGAAGGGGCGATAGAAAACGGAAGAAATCGGGTCCACCTAATAGATATGAAGTGGAGAGAGAAGAGCCGAGAGCTAGCAGCTCTGCGAAAAAGTTGAGCAGTGGCCAACTAGATTCTGTTACAATAAATCCAAGTGGCGGGTACAGACTGATAAATTGCATTGCTGTTCTTACAGCAATAAGTGAACACGTGAGATGTAAATTGTGTGTAAGTAATGTAGAATTTTGCGAATCTAGTCGAAGAGGACTTAGATTTAAAATTGTGGTAAACTGCAAGTCCTGTACGCCAAAACAAAATCACGTCATGCCTATTAAGGGGCCAGTCCACTTTGGAGCCACGAAAAAAAGGCTATTTTCGCGATATTTTTTGAGCATTTTATAAAAGATATCAATATGAAAGTTGTTGGACTTGATAAATAAAGTCTTGAATTACATTAAGAAAAAATTTTATTCAGTTTTATTCATTTTTAAGTACAAAAACTATAGTTTAACGTAACGCCTTAAAAATAGGTGGGCTAGGTAGCTCCATCACAACTCGGCAACGCCTTGTCTGAAACTAAAAAATCGAAGTCCATTCGATTCAGTATGACACCAGCTACAAAACGTCTCTCGGATATAAAGTTTTATCAAAAAAAAAATGGCAGAAGAAAAACGAAAGAAGTAATTTAAAAACGCGTTTTTTCGCAGTTTTTCCCAAAAAAAAGGGTAAAAATCAAAATTTTGAAGCCATCGAGGGTCATCTTGTTGCGAATCATGTTTACAATATGTGGTTCAAATGTCAAGAGAATCGGTTTATTAGCTTTAGAGATACGATGGAGCTAGATTTTGAAAACGTTGTTTCGAGAAAAACGCGTTTGAAGTTTATACTATGAAAAACTCTTACCTACATTCAATCGGCCATTCCTGTACCGTACAGAATCCCTTCCTGTTTGCTCATTATCGTCGATTTCTTCAAGTCTTGCTTGCTTTCGATTTTTTGAAATTTTCAAAGTGGACTGGCCCCTTAATCTAATATGCATACGAAGTCAATCGTCGATTTATTTTTGTGATGCGATTGCTTGGAGTGTCATTGGCTGGCGCAGAAAAATGTTGTGCTTTCATGGAATTGCCGCGCCCTATCTTCAAATCTTTCTGCGATACTATTGTGGGATAGATTCGCGATGCCACATAATCTATAAAGACAATATCATTAAAACTTGCTGGTGAAGAAGACAAAAAATTAATCGCCGAAAAGTGTGGAAAAGTAGATGGATTGACAGTGTCTGGTGATGGCACTTGGCACAAACGCGGTTTCAGTTCGTTACATGGTGTCACGACATTCATCGCCAAAGACATCGTGGAGCGGCAGCCCACAGTTGAAACGGCCGCTAATATTACTTCAATACTTTCTAACAATGGTCAAATTGACTTCATAAATGTTTGGAGATATTAAACATAAAAACTGTCCTAAAATAATAAAAGTCGTCTGCGTGCAAGACATGGAAAAAATTATGAGGCTCTGGTTGTTGTGGAGCTGTTGTATGGTCCAGGAATAGCTGACTAACGGTGAAAAACAAAAAAAAGAGACAAAAAAAATTAGTTTGTATGTTGAATTATCCTTCAGCCAAACTTTGAACGCGTTTATCTCGAAACTACGTTTTTCAATCTGGTTGACAACATATTAAAAAAATGATTCTTCCGATTTGCATGCGCCAAGTTTCGAATTTGCATGCGAACATTCGAGAATCCAGTTTCTACGGCACCACGTAAGGATTTTTTTTATAAAGGGTCCCATTCTATTTTTTTGTCATGAACGATGCGAATTTTCCATGAAAATCGGAAATAAAATTCGCTGATCCGCCATTTTTTTTAATATCGAAATTCCCCTCCGTGATGGTATAAACCTATATGTCTAGTTTCTAAATATATTTTTATTTTATTTGTCAGATAAACCGTGTGGCTTAATCGCTGTCAACCGCCGATCAGTACTTTCGTCAGAGTGTCCTCTTGGAAGCGGCGTACACCGCAAAATATACTAGTAGATGTACTAGAGCGGTTGTAACGCCGGGATCTCAGGGAGAGCCGGGTGGCGGGGTCCAGCGCGGGGAAACCAAGTGCCTGGCGGAGGGGGAGGGGGGTCCAGCGCGGGGAGGTGACGTCATGCCAGAGGTCGCTGTGGAGGGGATATCCATGTGATCCGAAGAGCGATTGTCGAGAAGGGGAAGCCGCTGTCGGCGAGTGTTTTGTGGGGGCGGGGGTCAGGTAGTGGTGAGTGACCGTTGAAAACCCATAAATCTCCTAATTTATTATAGACATAAAAAAATATTAGCATCGATGCAGTGTTTTTCTTTTTACACTATTTAGTCCGTGTGTAAACAAAACACACATACGATGTGTGCATGTAATGGCCATATATGGGTAGGAAAATTCCGTTAATTTGAAGCGATACATGAAGGGGACGGCTTTTCAAAGCCGTTTATTTATGAGATGCAGGTGTGATGTACTTGATTTCGTTTCCGAAATCTTTAAAATGTTTAATGCGTGTCCACTCCTGTCACGACTCTCGCCGACACCGGAGACAGGTCCTGACAAGTCGGGATTTCTTGGAAAAACTATAAACTTTAGAGATCTATCGTCTAAGGGTTTTTAACCCCAGATGGGCCACCGGAGCACAGCTGCAATCGGGAAAAAAAATGTTTCGATGTATCGAGGACTCGTTTTCATTTCGAAATATAACGTCGAGATGTTCAGATGTGCGAGTATGTACGCAGTGCATCCGGCCAAGCACCCCCTGGACTTGACCAAAAACGAGCTCGAACAGGTTCCAAAGGTCTTGCTCCTAAAATATTGGGGTGAATATGTTGGCTTATTGTGGGATCGGTTGCCAGAACATCATCGGAACGATAGTGAAGTGATATCATATCTTCCATGCATGGAGCATTATAATACACCACAGAAGAAAGATCACATCGATGCCCCCCCCCCCCCCTGCTCCACCTCAACGTCGGGAATGTGAAAAATGCTGTGGAAATTTTCCACGTACGAGGTTCTTCAAAAGCGTTTGAACCTGTTTTTCATGATTGGAAAAGTGGGGAGAAGTTAAAAAATTTAAGTGGGAGGATTATGAGGGAGCTTATAATTTCGTAGTCCAAGCTCAGACTGCACTATTCCACCGCGACATCAACATCTCTCCAAAAAGAACTTTGAAAGTGCGGGAAAATGGATCTCTCAAGAATCAACAAAGTCAGCGTGATGGCGGCATTCCTTCCAATGAAGGTAAAACACGGTTTTACCTCCTTCGAAAGTCTTTTGAACGTCTTCGAACCCCTCGTGAATGTCTTTGAAAGTCTCTCAAGCGTCCTCGAACCCCTCATGAATGTCTTCAAACGCATTATGAATGTCGTCGAAAGTCTCTAGAACGTATTCGAAAGTTTCTTGAACGTCTTCAAACCCTTCGTGAATGTCTTTGAAAGTCTCTAAAACATCGTCGAACCCCTCATCGATATCTTCGAACGTATTATGAATATTGTCAAAGATCTCTTGATTGTCTTCGAAAGTCTCTGAACGTCTTCGCACCTCTCGCGAATATCTTTGAAAGTCTCTTAAGCGTCTTCGAACCCCTTATGAATGTCTTCAAACGTATCATAAATGCCGTCCAAAGTCTCTTAAACGTTTTCGAACCCCTCGTGAATGTCTTTGAAAGTCTCTCAAGCGTCTTCGAACCCCTCATGAATGTATTCAAACGTATTATGAATGTCGTCGAAAGTCTCCTGAACGTATTCGAAAGTTTCTTGAACGTCTTCAAACCCTTTGTGAATGTCTTAGAAAGTCTCTAAAACGTCGTTGATCCCCTCGTCGATGTCTTCAAACGTATTATGAATATTGCCAAAGATCTCTTGAATGTCTTCGAAAGTCTCTGAAGGTCTTCGCACCACTCATGAATGTCTTCAAACGTCTCTTAAGCATCTTCGAACCCCTCGCGGATGTCTTCAAACGTATTATGAATGCCGTCAAAAGTCTCTTGAACGTCTTCGAACCCCTCGTGAATGTCTTTCAAAGTCTCTCAAGTGTCTTTGAACCCCTCATGAATGTATTCAAACGTATTATGAATGTCGTCGAAAGTCTCTTGAACGTATTCGAAAGTTTCTCGAACGTCTTCAAACCCCTCGTGAATGTCTTTTAAAATCTCTAAAACGTCGTCGAATCCCTCATCGATGTCTTCCAACGTATTATGAATATCGTCAACGATCTCGTGAATGTCTTCGAAAGTCTCTGAAGGTCTTCGCACCTCTCATGAATGTCTTCAAACGTCTCATGAACGTCGTAGAAAGTCTCTTGAAACTCTTTGAACCCCTCATATGTGTCTTCAAATGCCTTATGAATGTTTTCAAACGTCTCTTGAATGTCTTTAAACGTCTTATATACTTCTTCGGACAAACCCCTCGTGAATGTATTTGAAAGTCTCTCCTAAGCGTCTTCGAACCCCTCATGAATGTCTTCAAACGTATTATGAATGTCGTCAAAAGCCTCTTGAACGAATTTGAAAGTATTTTGAACGTCTTCAAATCGCTCGTGAGTGTCTTTGAAAGTCTCTTAAACGTCTTCGAACCCAATCATCGATGTATTCAAACATATTATGGATATTGTCACAGATCTCTTGAACGTCTTCGAACCTCTCATGAATGTCTTCAAACGTCTTGTGAACGTTTTCGAAAGTCTCTTGAACGTCTCACGAACACCTGCAAACGTCTCATGACCGTCGTAGAAAGTCTTTTGAAACTCTTTGAACCCCTCATGCATGTCTTCGACGTGTTATGAATATTTTCGAACGTCTCTTGAATGTCTTCGAACGTCTTATGAATGTCTCCGGAAGTCTCTGGAACGTCTCACGAACGACTGTCGAAAACTTTAAAATGCCTCGCAAACTTCCAACAAACGGCTCACGAACATCTATCGAACGTATACCGATGAATGTCTTCGACCATCATTGAGCGATTCTGATAATCTATTTTCAATCAAATTCCATACAAAAAAATTTGAGTTTCACATTCTAAAGTAATATTGTATTCAGATGCACAATCCGATATCAGATGATCCTGGCATCACTAAGTATGGGGTGAGGAGGATAAAAAGTACATAGTGTTGCATTTCTTTTATGTGCACGAATCTTTATGATTCAACCACCAATTAAAGATTTTAAATACATTTTTTAGGGCACAATTGTTTGTATGCTTTTCACATCGTAGAGTAGAACTTCCATCTAATTTACTTGAGACATCCATATCGTCAAAGTCTATATTCAACGACTCAATTAATAGCTCATTTTTCTCATTATAGTATATCAGCTAGCCATTTTCGTTTTTCATGACCCTCAACATATACGATTGGACACATGTCGTCTTTCGGTGAACCTTCAACTGCAGCTGTTATTAAACCTTCAGTCACTCTATATGGAACGTTTCCATAGGCCGACTTTAGACCATGACGATTGCAAATCAACCATGATGCTTCGTATTTCTCGGAATTTTGATGATCTATACAATTTTACGGATAATGTCGGTCAATGAACAATATCCAACAACGCGATCGTGTAAGATTAAAACAATGAGCAGTCGTATTCGGTGGTGAATCTTCTTTGCATTCGAACTCTATTCGCACATCTACGGCAGCATTTTTTACAGGCTCGTTCTGATGCGATCAATCATTATCCGCGGGAGGGCCGTTACATTAAGACTTGGCGATGGTTAGTAAAGAACGATCACTATTGCAGTCGTAATGGTATTTATGAAATCGAGAGTACATATTGAACAAAATGGCGAAACTTTTTTTCAAGTCCAAAAGCGAGTCCTCCTGAGAGAAGAATAATGAATTGAGATAAAGTTCAACACTTGTGAGTTTGCAGTCGGTGAATAATATAATGTCCTTTGACATAGATCATCTTTTTTACCAGTCTGCGCCGCACCAATTACATATTTTGGTTTCTCTTGTTGGGAGGCAGCTTTTACGGTCCATGAATGTTTCATTGTGCTTTGAAGCAGTGGACAGTCGGATAGATCCCAAGAGTGAAAACTCATATTCAAGTATCGCACACTTTCCAATGTTCAAAGTAATGATAATTTATTGATCACATCTAATATTATGTGGGGCATACGCCATTGTATCTTGAGTAATTCAACTTTTACCTCTATTGGTTGATGATGAATACACAATTATTGCCATAGCGTGAACGTATTAGAATTAGCTCATGATGAGCATTAATTTTCGTTAAAAATGTATTTTATGCACAGCACTAGTTTTTCCAGTTCTACCACAAACCATGATATGAAATCAGCGCTGTGATGTGATTAATACTATAATAGCGATTCGTCATATGAAAAGCACATGTGGTTATCAATACTAAATACTTCATGATATTGATACATATTCTCTGCTACGTTCTTCTCATCAGTCTTTGCACACCCTCATCTTCCCTCTATCATTAGTAAAAAAAAAACTCCAAATTGGCATTTTCAATGAATGAATGTCGTGCTTTCCGACTGGAGTTGATGATTTGGAGCCACTTATTGGTATTATTTGTTAGTCGGATGGGGCAGTGCTTTAGTGCTCCACAATCGACTTCATGTGATTGCAGTTTATCCTTTGATCTAAAGTAATGCCCACACCTGCGAAATAATGGATTGATGTTTGATTCGTCTAGCACATGTAACGATATAGTAATTATGTTAACTTCACACACCGATGGCATATATATTTTTTTAATGGCTGTCCCTGTTTAGTCTTGCGCTCACGAGGCTTGACAGGTTCTTGATCTATGCGAAATGTCATACATTCTTATCCTCGGTATCTTGTAGCAAATTGATATGCTTTTCTTCTCCTTATGTTGAGCCACGTGTATCGGAGCAATGTCTTTTATGGTGGTATACTGTGACGGACAGGTCCGCCTCATGATTATTATTCCCCCCCACCACAAATTCAAAAGGTAACCGATTTTGGGTAAGCGAGAGACAGGTCGAAGCAAAAACAAGGTCAAACAGTTCAGACCCACAGAAAAACGGGTAAACGCCAGAGAGACCCACTAATTGGATTAAGGGTAGATTAAAGAAATGGGACAGTGAACCAGTGAAAACCGGACACAACGACTATTAGAACTAAGGAAGAAGAAGCGGTAAAATCCGGATGACCACTAATCTAATTAAGGGAAGACGGAGAAGAAGGGGAACGAAAAAGCGTTAAAATCTGGGTATAAAAGGACGAGAATTTTAGAGGAAAGGCGCTCTTTGAATCCCTCGTGGATCGACAAGTACTGCTTGGCAAAGTACATCCCTAGGGGAAGGAAACGCTGGGAACACGGAACGTTGAGAAACAAGAGAAGCAAGGAGTCGCGCCTAAAAAAGAGTTGAAAGAGCACTTCGTTCATTTCTCGTGGATCGACAAGTACTGCTTGGCAAAGTACCTCCCTAGTGGAAGGAAACGCTGGGAACACGGAACGTTGAGAAAGAAGGAAAAACCGGAGTTGCGCCTAAAAGGCTTTAGAAAGCTCTCGTCATTTTTTGGAAATTAACTAGTACTGCTGGACCAAGTACATCCCTCGCGGATCGGAAACGTCTGGAACACGGAACGTTAAGGAACAAAAAACGAAGAAGAATTGAAATTAATTTATTTTACAAGAAAAGTTCGGAAAATCAAAGAAAAACAAAAAACCACAATAAGGAAGTTAATTACTTAAGGGGAGCTAACAATTATGGAAAAATAAATAAGAAATTCAGATTAGGAGAAAATAAGGTGCGAGGAGCTACTCTCACGAGCGAGCGTTACGAATAGATATAAGGGAAAATATTAAAATTGGAAAATACAAGGAATATTACATTAGGAGATAAGAAAGCGTACGCTACAGTCATACGAAACACACAAACACACACACATACACACACACACACACTCATGCACACACACACACACTCATGCACACACACACACTCATGCACACACACACACACACACCGAGATCATCGATTAATACGGATTAGGATCACAGAAAGGACAAGGAGGTATTCCGAAATTACGGGAGCATCGAAACCTAGGGAAAAAAGGGACATTCGAGTACTGGCGGCACATCACTCGATTAGACTACCGTAGACAGGTAGGTGGCGACATCGTACGCCAAGATCAAGGACCGGGCGATTAATTATTCACGCGCGATAATTGATCGGGAGAGAGCATCGATCACCGCTACGCGAAGGGCAGTGCCAGGGTAGGGGAATAGATCTCGACGCGTGACGAGAGAGAGCGCGCGCCGGCGGCCCGTAGATCGCGATTCCTAGCGCCACGAGTGGGAGAGCGCCGCGACGCGACTCGCCCTAAGGGAAAGTTATAAAGGAAAGTTCCGCGTCGCTATAGGTCCAGCACCGATACCTATTGCGCCGCCAGCGAAAGCACGTCGCAACCTTAGGCCGACAGAAGCCACAGAACTAGAAGAAAGGGGGAAATCGATATCGATCCGTGATAAATGATTTCGCCCGATTTCACTGTACCATGGCACAGTGGGGCAGAATCCCAAAAAGCTGGCCAAAATTCGGAAAGTGTCCAAAATGATCTCCAATTCTCTTCTCGGGGGTTTTCGGGGTCGCTGAATACGAATCTGTTATCAGAATTACGATTTTCAAAATGGCGGACCCAAAATGGCGGACATAATTCAACCAATTAGTCAAATAATTCAGTAAAAAATACCCAATCATATTTCTTAAGGGTTTTTGGGATCGCTGATTACGAATTTGTTATAGGAATGTTCATTTTCAAAATAGCAGACGCGATATATAGACGATTCCACAAAAATTTTCAATTTTTAAATATTTTTTAATAGAAAATGTTTCCTAATATTTTTAGGTTTAAATGAGTAGAAAATCTCTTGAGCCATGTTTTTATTTTTGAACAATTTCTTGAGTACAAAATTTGCAATAAATCAAACATCTGTTATTTACTTCTAGTAACAAAAATCTTGTATGTCATCTTCAATGTTGGAATCATTCGATTCGGATTCTGATGTTGGCCCACTTGTATCCAAATCGGAATCGTTCCTTATCTCTTGTCTGGTGACTTCAGGTTGTTTTAACATTTCTATAGCTTCTTTATGTAAAGATTTCGCCGGTCTCTGGGGCAATTTCCTGATGCTTGAGAGAAATGGATCTGATGATACTAAGAGCCTATAGAAAATGTCTCTCATATTCGATTCTCGAGAGCATTTTCTTGAATGATGTAACCTGTAGTTCTTTATGTCCTTATTGCGTGACTCTTGGGCCTCTTCAGAAAGTTGTCCGATCGGTAAAAGGGCATATTTTACAATTTCTGCTCCGTGCATTAACACTTTGTGCACAGATGTTGGCATGTAATACCATGGATATAAAGCAACGAATAAACGGGCAGTATTTACACAATAGTCTTTGAATTTTTCTTCGTCTATATCATACCCGCTCGAAATTGCCTGCAAAATAACATGAAATCGGTGAATTAAATTTTCATCGACCTCTGTTATTTCAGCAGATATATTAGCATTTTCGAAAAAGCGGCAGGCGGTATTTCCATCGTTTGAGCTGCCATATCCTGGCTTTGGTCGATCAACGATAAGCCCCAGTGTTTTCTTAAATTGAGTCTGTATGTCTTCCTTGCGTACTTTCACAATCTTTTTCACTTCCTCTTCACGAGCTTGCCACTTTTGAGTTGTAAGCTTATACGACAAATGCAAACAGCACTCGAAAAAACGAATCCACGCATGTAATGTAGATATGCCAAATCTTAAATTATCTGTAGTAATGTCCATTTTTATAATTTTGTCGATGTTAAATCTTTAGAGGTGGCTTTGCATAGGAAGCAGCGTTGTGCAGAAGTGGTACCGGTTACAGCGTTACAGACTTTGCCGTCTATCATCGTAAACGACATACAATAGGTTACTGAAATTGATTTTTCATTTTGTTCAGTAGTGTATGGTGCAAGACCCGCAATCTGCTGTTCAATGTCGGTAACTTCTTTCAATGTTGATTGTACATCTTCATGTACAAACTGCAATCGTATTGGTCTGCAGAATCGAGGAGATGAAGGTCTAGGATTTTTCCACACAATAGTTCCTTCATCCGTCTCGTGATTGTTGTAGATTAATTGTAAAGGTGCCAGAGAAGTATAAAAAATGCTTTCATCAGATTTTCCAGCCTCATCAAATTTTTGCTTATAAACACTTTGACCGCTGCTTCCATCACATCCCCATTTACAGTAAAGTACTAATTTTTGCAGAATTTCAGAATTTAGAGTATCGATGACATCAGCCTGAAGTTGTATAATTCTGTATGTGGTATGATCAAGTAAAGCCTGTAGTTATTTTGTGCGCACGACTCAGTAATATTCATGTACACAACTGATGGATAACAACGATTTTTTGCTTTTTCTACTTCATGGTATGATGGGTATAATTTGCATTTACGTGCTCTAGCTGCATTTCTTGATAGCTGATAAGAGCGCTTTGATTCTCCTTTCTCGATCATCAAAGAAAGTGCTTCGTCTGGGGTTAAAGGTGTCTCATTTTTTGACCGAACAGCAGCTATATATTTTGAGGCTCTTGTTGGGCTGGTTAATGTGACATCTTTAAGAACTTGAGCAGCATCCACTTGACCAGAAGTCCTTAAACTCATTTGAGCAGCATACGTCAATTCTTCTGTAGATAAAGTAGAACGTATTTCTTCAGTCTTTCGCCTCTTAGATCTATCGCTGGATGAAGCAAAGGATTTCGAAGGTCGTCCAGATATTCCTTTTTCATCATTCTTCACAATCTTCTCAGATGTTGATGTTGTGCATTCAGTATCGGGTAATGTTGAAAAACATACGGTGCCATTCAACCATTCTTCATTATTTTTTAGAAACTGTTATTGGCCTCTATTTGCTGCTTTCCATCTGGATCGAAAATTTGCAAATAACAGTCCTAATGACTTTTCATCCTCGTCTACTTGTATCACATGTTCTGTTTTCTTGAAAATTGCATCTTTCAAAACTCCAATAACGAATTTCTGTTCGTTTTTTAAACTGTCTTTCACCATGAAAAAAACATCTCTTCTTGATAATTCCATATTTGAAGATTGGGAAGACTCTGTAAAATACCAATATAAACATGTACAAAATTGAATGACATTATTTTGAAATCATTTTATACTTAACAAAACTATATACGGTGTTCTGACTCGAAATGTACAAAAATAATTTATTACTACTAAAAATGATTTTATATTTATAAAGAAAATGAATATTTATGATATAAATGATTAACAAATATATTTACATACATTCTGCACGAAAAAAAAACCGAAATTACATGAAATCTGTTTTTACGAGAATCACCTCTGGGTCAGTATACAACAGGTATAATAAAGCCTGAACAGCAGGCGGGCTCCTTTCTTTCATACATGGCTGCTCTAGGAGCCCCTCGTCAGTCCTTGCCGAATCGCCGTCTATACTACGTATACACTATGTACGTATACACTAATACACCTTTACTGCCGAAAACCGTTACGCCGTACAAACATGGGGGAAACACAGTTCTAGCTACTGAGAGTTCTTGCAGGAATATTTTATAAAATGTTGAGATTTTCGTAAAGCGTACATTTAGAATAATAAATTACTGTATTAAAATTTAAATGATCTATGAATATTAATCAATAAATGAACATACTACAAATGGAATTGATAAATAAATATTAATCTATGTTAATAGACAGAAAATATACCAACGCACTGTAACGTAATAATCAATGGATTACATTCACACGTCCGTTAATGTCGCGCCACGTATTTCTCCCTAAAAATTAGTCTAACTATTCGTTGAGCACTCCTGAGCAGCCAGTTTTTTAGTATATTATATTTAGTACTGATGTCGAGGCGATCCTAGAGCAGGTATAAACCTGCCCGGTCCGGAATTTCGTCCTAGGACTATCAGTAAACAAGATCTGAACATATATAGAGGAATATATACAACTCAAAAATTTGACTTTTGGCCAGCTTTTTGGGATTCTGCCCCACTGTGCATGGGAGTAATGAGTAGTTGACCGACCGAGAAAATTATTGCGAAAAACACTATAAAACAACACAAACAACACAATACACTTATACATAGCGTTATTTTAGATTATATCGAGCCATAAAAACTGAATAAATCATATTTTTGTTAAAGTTACCCGAAGCACCTGAGTTTCTATTAATTTCTTCCCTGTTCGAGTCCCCGAACCTATAAATTTATTTGTAACGAATTAAGACCCGTAACATTTTGGCGCCCAACGTGGGGCTCGAACATAAGAAAGAAAAACTCGTAAAAAGGTGTCAAAATAAATCGAACAAAAATAAAATAAATAAATACAATAAAATAAAATAAGACAAAATCGAAGAGGATAGAACAAAATAAAATAGAATAAAATGGCGCAACAAAACAGTGAAAACTCCCTTCATTGGGAATCAACCACAGCGGATGGATTGTTAGAGGAGGCCCGTCAAAGGGATCGTCGAAATATTGGGCGACTGTCAGCGATCGGACCCAGACCGATAGAAACACCGAACGAAGAGACATTTAACATCAGCGGAGAGTCAGGCGAGACTGATGAGAGAGGTGCGGAGGAAAGTGACACAATTAAAGCCCTCATCAAAGCAATGAATAGCATCCGCAATGAGCAACGAAGGGAACGGATAACTACTAAAGCAGAAATCAAGCAACAAAATGATAACTGCGTCGTAAGGTCGCGACAACTGCATGAGGAAGTCAACACCAAAATTACAAATGAAGTCCATAAAATCGAGGAGCGCACGGAACGCAAAATTGTGGTTGCTCAGAAATTGATAGAGCAAAGCCACAATCAACTGCGAAAAGAAAATGATGACAAAATCGAGGATTTCGACACTCGAATGGAAGCCATTCGGCGAACTATATCTCAGCTCCTCCATTCTTCAAAGGATGTGGGACAAGTGGTCACGGAGCACTCTAAACGTATCACGGAGTGCGAGAAAAACATCCGGGCACAAAACTCAAACACATTGTGTAACACTTCCTGGGGAGCGGGAATGAACGTCAGCCAAGCATACGCGGCAAAACAAAAACCACCGACGTATAACGGCGACGGCAGAGAACGACCAATGCGTTTTTTGCAAGATTTTAAGGAATTTTGGAGAATCACCGGAAACACAGACCTCCATTATTTGATCAGCCAATCTCTAAAAGACACCGCCAAAGATTGGTGGAGAATTGTCGAGGAGAGGGTACAAACGATTAACGAATTCGAGGAAAAATTTCGCAGACGTTACTGGAGCCAAGAAATTCAGGATAAAGTACGCCGAAATCTCGAATTCGGGGCCTACGAATGGGACGGAAACCGGATGACTCGAACCGAATATGCAACCCAGATATTCGGAAATGCCAAGGATTTGAGTGAAGGGCCGGCTGAAGAACAAATAATCAGGAAACTCGCTAATCACTTCGACGAATCGATCAGAATGGCAGTACGCGTCAGCGGAATCAAGACGATCGATTCATTCCTCGAATTGTTAGAAAGCATGGATGGGGCGGGACCACTCAACGCAAAAAGATCTTTGCCCCATCGGCAAGAACCCATCGGTGCATCATGGCAACAAAATAACCCATGGAAAAACCAGAAGTTTGGAACGTTCGGGGGACCACGGCCAATGGGATTCTACCAGCCATGGCGGACAGGGAATCCAGGTTATCAGGGACCACCATCCCCATTCCAGGCCCCACAACAAGGTAATCGAGGATTCGGATATAACAACGCGATGCCAGCGCCATTTCCCAGACAACAACCATGGCAGACAGGATACGGGAATAGCAGACCTCCTCTTAACCCCGCCGCTGCACCATGGACTCCGCATCCGCAAAGCGGTTTAGGTACCAGCAACACCCCAGCACAAAACAAAATACCGAGGGTCAACAACCAGAACCAGGGAAACGAATAAACGTTGCGCCCGTACAGATACCACAGGATGAAATATCACGAGGCGCAACGGAAGAAGATGAAGATGTACAAACCGCCATGGAAGAAGCTCTGGAAAGGATGCATCGAAACAAAAAGAAGAAGGGAAGAAGGAAGAAGAAACTGGAATCCGAAGATAATAAAAATCCTGAGCAACCAATACCTATGGGGATGATCAGAATAGTTCATAATAACCACATCGAAAAAGGAAACTGGAAGACTGGGAACCAAGAGGAAAAACAAACATCAAAAAATAATAAGGCCCTGAAAGTAGCAACGAACGACACATACGAGCACCCAAAATAATTCCTCCTGGAAGAACCCGGACAACGGGGAATAATACGAGTGATTCACCCACGATGCCCTACCTTACCGATCGACCTCGAAGGAATTACCGCAGAAATATTGGTCGACAGCGGGAGCGAAATATCTTGTATCTCAGAAGACTTCTACCACCAACACCAAGAAGACTTAAAAAACTGCCCAGAAGTACCGGTAAGGAGCACAGAAGCCATCGGAGCGTTTGGTGGAAAATCTGGCCGCTTCAGAAAACAGATAATAGCCGAAGCAAAACTCTACGACGCAACAGGAATACTACAACTGCTAGTAATCCCAAAAATGAGCAGACCGGCTATATTAGGCGTCGACAGGATGCTAGAATTACAAGTTGGAATCGACGTACACCAGGGAACCCTCAAAGTAAAAAATAAAATCGTCGCGGAATTTGAGGAAGGCAGATGGGTGTGGCAAAGGGACAATAAAGAATTGGTAAAAATTTCTGAAATCAGAAGCGTCACAAATTACGAACTGGCCGAAGACGAAGTTGATCAGAAATTAAAAACTTGTCTGAATTTACCTGAGAATACGAAGAATGAATTCAAGGCATTAATCGGGCAGTACAGGCACATTTTCAGTAAAAAAAACCAGGGTGGATGCACGCATACGTCCACAAATTGGTACTAAAAGATCCGGAGCCATACATCCATCGCTCATACCCCGTACCAATACAATATCGCGAGAAAGTACAAGAGGAAATCCAGCGAATGTGGACAATGGCGTTATCGAACGGGCAAAGAGCCGTTTCATCAATCCACTGGTAACTGTCATAAAAAAAGATGGGTCGGTACGACTATGCCTAGACGCCAGACAACTAAACACGTATCTCGTAGAAGATCACTATAATGCCCCTCCAACCGAGGAAATATTTCAAAGATGCGGAGGGGTAAAAATCATGTCGAGTTTGGGCCTGTGTGAACTTGGCACCCGAGTATGACCGATCTTAATTTTTTTGTATTATTTCGGATTGTTTTTGTTTGTAGTTGATTGTAGTACAAACGATTTCGTTTGTAGTAACTCAGAAAAAAAATTAGGGCCCTTAAAAAAAAGTCAGCCCCCTTAATGAAAATATTTAAGCGGGCGGAGTTATTTTTCATTCAAAATCGTTTGTAGTTGATTGTAGTGAAATTATTTTTGTTTGTAGTTGAACCGTTTCCGAAAAATATCGAATTTTCGAAAAAAACGATAGATAGATGTGGAAAAATGATTTTGCGACCATTTTTTTTCGTGATCGGCGGCTTATTGTAAGAAAGTAGCGTACTACAAACAATATGCGACCTGTCAAAACGTCTGTAGTTGTTTGTAGTTCCCGAATCATCGTGTGGAGTTGCGCGAAAAACGAACTACAAACGAGGAAGGCACCTGAAAATGATTTTTGAACGCTTCTCGTTGGAATATCTTGTTTGTAGTGGCAAATAAGCTTACTACAAACGATATCGGACCTCTCAAAATGTTTGTAGTTGTTTGTAGTTCCCGAATTATCGTTTGTAGTTGGGCGAAAATCGAACTATAAACGAAGAAAGCGACCGAAAATGGGTTTCCGAGGCTTCTCGTTAGAATAGCTCATTTGTAATGGCAAATAAGCTTACTACAAACGATATGAGACCTCTTAAAACGTTTGTAGTTGTTTGTAGTTCCCGAATTATCGTTTGTAGTTGCGCGAAAATCGAACTACGGACGGGGAAAGCACCGAAAAATGATTTTTCAAGGCTTCTCTTGGGAATCATTCGTTTGTAGTGGCAAACAAGCTTACTACAAACGATAAACGGACTCTTCAAACGTTTGTAGTTGTTTGTAGTTTGCGATTAAGCGTTTATAGTTGGGCGAAAATCAATCTACGAACGAGGATAGTACCAAAAATAATTTTTCGAGGCTTTTCTTCAAGATTATTCGTTTGTAGTGGCAAACTAGCTTACTAAAAAAGATAGACGACCTGTCAAAACGTGTGTAGTTGTTTGTAGTTCCCGGATTATCGTTTGTAGTTGCGCGAAAATCGAACTACAAACGAGGAAAGCACCTGAAAATGAGTTCTGAACGCTTCTCGTTGGAATATCTTGTTTGGAGTGGCAAATAAATTTACTACAAACGATATCGAACCTCTCAAAACGATTGTAGTTGTTTGTAGTTTCCGAATTATCGTTTGTAGTTGCGCGAAAATCGAACTACAAACGAGGAAAGAATCTGAAAATGAGTCTCGAACGCTTCTCGTTAGGATATCTTGTTTGTAGTGGCAAATAAGCTTACTACAAACGATATCCGACCTCTCAAAACGTTTGTAGTTGTTTGTGATTTGCGAATTATCGTTTGTAGTTGCGCGAAAATCAAACTACAAACGAGGAAAGCACCTGAAAATGAGTTTCGAAAGCTTCTCGTTAGGATATCTTGTTTATAGTGGCAAATAAGCTTACTACAAACGATATCCAACCTCTTAAAACGTTTGTAGTTGTTTGTAGTTCCCGACCTATCGTTTGTAGTTGCGCGAAAATCGAACTACGAACGAGGAAAGCACCGACAAATGATTTTTCAAGGCCTCTCTTCGGAATTATTCGTTTGTAGTGGCAAACAAGCTCACTACAAACGATGAATGACCTCTTAAAACGTTTGTAGTTGTTTGTAGTTTGCGATTAGTCGTTTGTAGTTGCGCGAAAATCAATCTACGAACGAGGAAAGCATCAAAAATAATTTTTCAAAGCTTCTCTTCAAGATTATTCGTTTGTAGTGGCAAACTAGCTTATTACAAACGATACACGACCTGTCAAAACGTTTGTGGTTGTTTGTAGTTCCCGAATTATCGTTTGTAGTTGCGCGAAAATCAAACTACAAACGAGGAAAGCACCTGAAAATGAGTTTCGAACGCTTCTCGTTAGGATATCTTGTTTGTAGTGGCAAATAAGGTCACTACAAACGATATCCGACCTCTCAAAACGTTTGTAGTTGATTGTAGTTCCCGAATTATCGTTTGTAGTTGCGCGAAAATCAAACTACAAACGAGGAAAGCACCTGAAAATGAGTTTTGAACGCTTCTCGTATGGATATCTTGTTTGTAGTGGCAAATAAGGTTACTACAAACGATATCCGACCTCTCAAAACGTTTGCAGTTGTTTGTAGTTTCCGAATTATCGTTTGTAGTTGCGCGAAAATCGAACTACAAACGAGGAAAGCACCTGAAAATGAGTTTCGAACGCTTCTCGTTAGGATATCTTGTTTGTAGTGGCAAATAAGCTTACTACAAACGATATCCAACCTCTTAAAATGTTTCTAGTTGTTTGTAGTTCCCGACCTATCGTTTGTAGTTGCGCAAAAATCGAACTACGAACGAGAAAAGCACCGACAAATGATTTTTCAAGGCCTCTCTGCGGAATTATTTGTTTGTAGTGGCAAACAAGCTCACTACAAACGATGAACGACTTCTTAAAACGTTTGTAGTTGTTTGTAGTTAGCGATTAGTCGTTTGTAGTTGCGCGAAAATCAATCTACGAACGAGGAAAGCATCAAAAATGATTTTTCAAGGCTTCTCTTCGGAATTATTCGTTTGAAGTGGCAAAGAAGCTTACTACAAACGATATACGACCTCTTAAATCGTTTGTAGTTGTTGGTAGTTTGCGAATAATCGTTTGTAGTTGCGCGAAAATCAATCTACGAACGAGGAAAGGACCAAAACTATTTTTCGAGGTTTCTCTTCAAGATTATTCGTTTGTAGTGGCAAACTGGCTTACTAAAAACAATACACGACCTGTCAAAACGTGTGTAGTTGTTTGTAGTTTGCGAATAATTGTTTGTAGTTGCGCGAAAATCAATCTACACACGAGGAAAGCACCAAAAATGATTTTTCAAGGCTTCTCTTCAAGATTATTCATTTGTGGTGGCAAACTAGCTTACTACAAACGACACACGACCTGTCAAAATGTTTGGAGTTGCTTGTAGTTTCCGAATTATCGTTTGTAGTTGCACGAAAATCGAACTACACACGAGGAAAGTACCTGAAAATGCGTTTTGAACGCTTCTCGTTAGAATATCTTGTTTGTAGTGGCAAATAAGTTTGCTACAAACGATATCCAACCACTCAAAGCGTTTGTAGACGTTTGTAGTTCCCGAATTATCGTTTGTAGTTGCCCGAAAATCGAACACGAACGGAATTATTCGTTTGTAGTGGCAAAAAAGCTTACTACAAACGATATACGACCTCTTAAAACGTTTGTCGATGTTTGTAGTTTGTGAATAATCGTTTGTAGTTTGGCGAAAATCAATCTACGAATGAGGAAAGCATCAAAAATGACTTTTCAAGGCTTCTCATCAAGATTATTCGTTCGTAGTGGTAAACTAGCTTACTACAAACGATACACGACCTGTCAAAACGTGTGTAGTTGTTTGTAGTTGCTAAATTATCGTTTGTAGTTGCGCGAAAATCGAACTACAAACGAGGAAAGCACCTGAAATTGAGTTTTGATCGCTTGTTTTCTGAATATGTTGTTCGTAGTGATAAATAAGCTTACTACAAACAATATTCGACCTCTTGAAACGTTTGTAGTTTCCGGATTATCGTTTGTAGTTGCGCGAAAATTGAACTACAAACGAGGAAAGCACCTGAAAATGAGTTTCGAACGCTTCTCGTTAAAATGCCTTGTTTGTAGTGGCATGTAATCTTACTACAAACGATATCGGACCTCTTAAAACGTTTGTAGTTGTTTGTAGTTTCTGAGTTATCGTTTGTAGTGGCGCGAAAGTCGAACTCTGAACGAGGATAGCATCTGAAAATAGCCTTTGAACCCTTCTCGTTAGAATATCTTGTTTGTAATGGAAAATAAGTTTACTACAAACGATATCCGACCTCTTCAAACATTTGCAGTAGTTTGTAGTTCCCGAATTATCGCTTGTGGTTGCGCGAAAACCGAACCACAAACGAGGAAAGCACCGAAAAATGATTTTTCAATCTAGTTTACCACTACAGGCGAACACTTCTGAGGAAAACCGTTAAAAACCCATTTTCGGGGGCTTTTCTTGTTTGTAGTTCGATTTTCGCGCAACTACAGACGATCATTCGAGAACTACAAACAACCACAAACGTTTTGAAAGGTCGGATATCGTTTGTAGTACACTAGTTAACTGCTGCAAACGAGCTATTTTAACGAGAAGCGTTTAAAACCCATTTCCAGGTGCTTTTCTTGGTTGTAGTTTAATATCCGCGCTACTACAAACGATAATTCGGGAACTACAAACATTTACAAATGTTGTAAACGGTCGCATACCGTTTGTAGTAAGCTTATTTCTTACTACAAACGACCAATTCCAAGGAGAAGCATTGAAAATCTGTTTTCCTCGATTGTAGTTGGATTTTCGGTTTGTAGTGGATGACCTTTTGATAGTAGGAAAATAATTGATTAGAAGTTATCATTTCTAATCTAACTTGTTTCGGAGCAACATCGACTGAATATTTCTCGTTCCAAAGGATACACGGTTATTATAAACTGTAGAATGGACTGAGGAAGGTTCGTAGGGGCTCGTGGTGGACAAATTTTTGATATTTGTAAAAATAATGGATCCGAAGCAATCCAGGCGAGTTAAATTTGTTTCGGAGCAATTTTGACAGTGTACTATATGTTTGAAGGTCTAAACGATTACTAAAAACTGTACAATTGACATAGAAAGGTTCGTAAGGGTTCGTAATAGAGGATTATTCAACCGTAAGTATGAAAAAAGTTACTCCAATCAAAATAAACGCTACTAGAAATAACTTTGAACGTGAGAAACATTCTACGAATAAGTTTAACTTTATTCTCATCGAAAAACATCGAATGGCGAGTCATCATCGTTCCGAATTGTCGGTAGGTGTTGTTACTGAAACACACTGTGGGTTTTTTCCAACTACTTGTAATTTCGTTTCCTTTTCAATTTGTTGTAACAAATTTTTATCTGTATGTAGCTTTTCATATTGTCGTAGCGATCATTCCGCTCTTGGCATCACCCAAAACCGACGACGAGGACGTGGCGGAAAACCGGTTTCATTTTTTTATTATTTTTTTATATTTTTTTTTATTTTTTAAATATTTTTTTAATACTTTTTTATTTTATTTTTTATATTTTTTCTTATATTTTTTAAAATATTTTTTTCATTTTTTTTGAATTTTTTTATTTTTTTCAACCCTTGCTTTTAACTGTTCTACTTGATTATTCTATTCTATTTGCATGCTTATCACTATTTTTTAACTCATGCTTATAACTATCACCGTATAACTATTAATATTTAAGTCAATATGCGTTAAATCTGTTCGTGGTTCCTTTGACTTTATTTTTTTTTTTTATATTTGTTTTATATCTTTTTATTATATTTTTCTCCATTTTTTCCACTTTCTTGGTGGTTTAAAATTTTTTTTTTTAACTCATACTTATAACTATTCTATTCTCTTATTCTATTCTATTTGTATGCTTATCACTATTTTTTAACTCATGCTTATAACTATCCCCTTATAACTATTAATATTTAACTCAATATGCGTGAAGTGTGTTCGTGGTTGCCTTGTCCTTTTTTTATATGTTTTTTTGATATTTCTTTTATATCTTTTTTTAAATACTCATCTTCATTTTTTGTTGGTCTTTCGATTGTTTTTGGCCCATGCTTGTAACTGTCACCTTAGAACTATTAATATTTAATTCGATATGCGTAAAGCGTGTTCGTGGTTCCTTTGTCTACGTTAATTCTGCATGAAACTTAAATTAACCTTTAAATTCGGACGTAGAACAGTAGTGGGTTTCGACGTTGTTTCAGCATTTCCCGATTGCTAATCGCCATTACTCTTTTCGACGAACACAGGTCGTTATATTCTTCCCATCTACCAGACGCTCGTTTTATACAAGCGTAATAATGCCCAGTAACGAAAATGACCGCTGAAACCAATCTGTACTGACCATCGCAGTAGCTTAATTTTCCAGGGAGTTCCGAAAGAGTGAATTGTTTCCTGCAATTCGCTAGACCACGCCGTGCGGCAAGCAATTCAATTTCCGCAGCTTCGAGATTGAGGAAAATGTGGCTTCCTCCAGCAAACGTCTTAGTAACGTTAGTTCCTTTGCAAAAGTAACACTCATTCCCAGTTTTCGAAACGTAGTATTCAGCGGATTTACTTACAGCTTCCTGCAGGCCCTTCATTGATTCTCTGAAAATGGGGTCTGGATTGAGATCGAGGACTGGGATGCAACTCGTTTTTTCTAACTTACAATCCCTGCAATGGATTTTTATATCTAGGGACGGAGTTTTCGGTAGAATATGTGACTCTATTAAAGTAGCGACGTTGATCTCGCAATCCAACACGCCATTTTTTATCTCTGTTTTGTGTTTTAAAATTTCACCTCGTTCGTTGTACAGTTTCGAAGATACGCCAGATTTCGACATCGTCTTTACAAAATCATGTACAGCAATCTTGGACTCAGTGATCTCTTCGTAATACGAAGTGAAGTCGTGGTACGCGGCTAGCATACTCTGCACGATTGAGTCGAATGCACACGTGTTCCGCACAGCAACAATTCGTTTGCCAATTTTTGCAGGACCCAAACTGTTGCCATTCACGAGTAGAGGCAAAGTCAAACTGAATTTTGACCGCTGGCGTATCACTTGTATATCAGGGCACGCTGTTAGATATTTTCCCCGTTTCTTGGGTCGTCCTTGCATTCTCGGTGGGATAGGTTCAGTCTTTTTTCTAAGGCCACGCCAATCTTCATTTTCGTTAAGAAAAGTAATTAAAGATTGTTCCGGTTCAATCGATCCATCATCCAATGAATTCATGAGAGACGTACCGTCCAACTTGTCGTGTTTAGGTTTCAGATCGTGTTCACTCTTACCGTCACTGTCATCTTCATATACACGTTTATGATCGAATCCACTTTTACCTCCACTATGATTTTCATGATCAAATTCACCTTCGAAATTGCCTTCACCTCCTCGCTCTTTTGCCAACTCATCTGGTATTGAGAAATTCAAGTTTTCTAGGATGGTGGATTTTTCGTCAATCGGATGAGCTACTCGAGGTGTCGAATGTATTGCTTTGGGCTGTGTTTTTTTATTTTCCCCTTTGTCGGCATTTAACAGAATATTAGTGCCTGCTAGGTTCCTTAGGTGGATAACGAGGAACTTGTCCATCCTAAACGACTTTCCTTTTTTAAAGACCAGATGTTTCAATTCTCGAAAATATTCTTCGCTGCGAGCTGAACTGGAAACGGATCCTGGGTCGTTGTCAATTTTTACGAGCGTTGAGCTTTTTGGATCATCGACAGTCATAACAGCAGTCCACAGAACAAACTGTCTCACCAATTTCAACAGTCGAGAACCAAATGCATGGCAGTGATGAGAATTTAATCGTCCGTGCTTAAGGTCACTTCTACAATCTGACTCGATTTTATTAAACACAGCTTCGATTGCAGCACTTGAATCTAGTCCGGTCTCTTCATCGACATCGTTGAACTGCTGCAACAAAGGTTCCATTCCGTCCTGATCGTTGTCGAGTTTGTCAGCATCATTGGGAAGACTGTACGATTTCAGGTGCTGCAAAACTCGGTTCTGTGCTGCGAAACAGTGACTCTGTTTGTCGTCGATGTCTTCATGCGTCGTAAAAGCAATGGTGAGTACGTCAGTACACACCCGGATGAAATCTTCTATTTTCGTACACGTAGTTAGCAGACCGACGCATCGGAGATAAAAGTCCTTCTTTTCAGGACGCTCGTGGTTGAAACAGCTCCAACGCGCCACCATGTTTACGAAGTGTGAAATGTCGAGTCGAATTCGACAGCGTGGCGGGTTCACTCGCACGGACGAACGGTTCGTGTCAAAGACAATACATGCTGCAATGTATGTTTTGAGATCAGTGTTATTAAACGCGAGAGAAGTAGCGTTAAAGAGTGCCAGTGAGTAGTCTGTAACTACTTGTTTCGGACACGAGCCTCCAGAACGCAACCACTCCCGAATCCAATACGTCAAAGTATTTGTGTCGTGCTTCTCAGATATTAATTGAAACGATGGCAATATCTTTTGACGATAGCCACAAACAGCTTGGTATAAGTAAACAGTCCGCTTTGAGCCATCCGGCTTTGGTATTTGCTTCACCAAGCTGCCCGTTGCGTCGATACTAATGCTTCCAATGTAGTCCTCCCTCATAAACTTGTTGTACATATATAACTGTGGAGTCCAGTACATCAAAAAGAATTTATCGAGACCAATCTCGTGAATGCATCCGATAAACTCCGATCCGTACTTCATGTCCCACACAGACACAAGAGCTGATTTGATTTTGAATAAACCTAACTCCTTGTCATGAGCTTCCTGCTTTGCCTTACGGACAACTTCTTCTGAAGGTATGTTAGCCGGAATCACATCTCCAAACTCCATCAACCTATTCGCCTCATCTCGTCGCCAAGCGTACGTCGATTTGCCTTGCAATTCTTTGCCGATTCGCAATCGTCTTTCTCCACTTACCGCTCGTTTTTTTTGGTGTACCACTCCGCGAGAGTCGAAAGCGGAAACATGGAACGTCGCCCCATCGTCGGTTGGCTCATTCGGACAATAGATGTGGATTTTTGATCCGCATTCTGAACAATTGCCTTTAACCGTTTGTATACAAACGACATTCGACAATACCTTCTTATGCGCTTACGAGTACGAAGAACCGGTTGCGCCTAGACTCAATATGATTCCGAGAAGTGTACGAAAATAAGTCCAGAAGTATTAAGAAGTATTATCTATTTTCTGTTCTGAAATAGACGAAAATAAACAATTTTGCGTCGTTTTTTTTTCGAATCCTATTACTTTCGACTGAAAAACTTAATTTATTGGTATGGATTATTGTCAATCAGGTGCTTTCCAAGCTTGTAGTTCGATATTCACGCTACTACAAAAGATAATTCGGCACCTACAATATACTACAAACGACTTGAAAGGTTGCACATCATTTGTAGTAAGGTAGTTTACTACTGCAAACGCCCGATTTCTAGAAGAATTAAAAATCCGCTTTCAGATGGGCTCCCCGTTTGTAGTTCGTTTTTCGCAGTACTACAAACGATAATTCGAAAACTATTAACAACAACAAATGTTTCAAGAGGTCGGATATCGTTGGTAGTAAGCTAGTTTGCCACTACGAATGAATAATTCCGAAGAGAAGCTTTAAAAAATAATTTTTTGGGGCTTTTCTCATTCGTAGTTCGATTTTTGCGCAACTACAAACGATAATTCGGGAACTACAAACAACTGCAAACGTTTTGAGAGGTTGGATATCGTTTGTAGTAACCTTATTTGCCATTACAAACAAGATATTCCAACGAGAAGCGTTAAAAACTCATTTTCAGGTGATTTCCTTGTTTGTAGTTCGATTTTCGCGCAACTACAAACGATAATTCGGGAACTACAAACAACTACAAACGTTTTGAAAGGTCGGACATCGTTTGTAGTAGGCTTATTTGCCACTACAAACAAGATATTTCAACGAGAAGCGTTCAAAACTTATTTTCAGGTGCTTTCCTCGTTTGTAGTTTGATTTTCGCGCAACTACAAACGATAATTCGGGAACTACAAACAACTACAAACGTTTTAAGAGGTCGGATATCGTTTGTAGTAAGCTTATTTGCCACTACAAACAAGATATTCCAACGAGAAGCGTTCAAAACTCATTTTCAGGTGCTTTCCTCGTTTGTAGTTTGATTTTCGCGCAACTACAAACGATAATTCGGGAACTACAAACAACCACAAACGTTTTGACAGGTCGTGTATCGTTTGTAATAAGCTAGTTTGCCACTACAAACGAATAATCTTGAAGAGAAGCTTTGAAAAATCATTTTTGATGCTTTCCTCGTTCGTAGATTGATTTTCGCGCAACTACAAACGACTAATCGCAAACTACAAACAACTACAAACGTTTTAAGATGTCGTTCATCGTTTGTAGTGAGCTTGTTTGCCACTACAAACGAATAATTCCGAAGAGAGGCCTTGAAAAATCATTTGTCGGTGCTTTCCTCGTTCGTAGTTCGATTTTCGCGGAACTACAAACGATAGGTCGGGAACTACAAACAACTACAAACGTTTTAAGAGGTTGGATATCGTTTGTAGTAAGCTTATTTGCCACTACAAACAAGATATCCTAACGAGAAGCTTTCGAAACTCATTTTCAGGTGCTTTCCTCGTTTGTAGTTTGATTTTCGCGCAACTACAAACGATAATTCGCGAACTACAAACAACTACAAACGTTTTGAGAGGTCGGATATCGTTTGTAGTAAGCTTATTTGCCACTACAAACAAGATATCCTAACGAGAAGCGTTCGAGACTCATCTTCAGATTCTTTCCTCGTTTGTAGTTCGATTTTCGCGCAACTACAAACGATAATTCGGAAACTACAAACAACTACAATCGTTTTGAGAGGTTCGATATCGTTTGTAGTAAACTTATTTGCCACTCCAAACGAGATATTCCAACGAGAAGCGTTCAAAACTCATTTTCAGGTGCTTTCCTCGTTTGTAGTTCGATTTTCGCGCAACTACAAACGATAATCCGGGAACTACAAACAACTACACACGTTTTGACAGGTCGTCTATCTTTTTTAGTAAGCTAGTTTGCCACTACAAACGAATAATCTTGAAGAAAAGCCTCGAAAAATTATTTTTGGTACTATCCTCGTTCGTAGATTGATTTTCGCGCAACTACAAACGCTTAATCGCAAACTACAAACAACTACAAACGTTTGAAGAGTCCGTTTATCGTTTGTAATAAGCTTGTTTGCCACTACAAACGAATGATTCCCAAGAGAAGCCTTGAAAAATCATTTTTCGGTGCTTTCCCCGTCCGTAGTTCGATTTTCGCGCAACTACAAACGATAATTCGGGAACTACAAACAACTACAAACGTTTTAAGAGGTCCGATATTGTTTGTAGTAAGTTTATTTGCCATTACAAATGAGCTATTCTAACGAGAAGCCTCGGAAACCTATTTTCGGTCGCTTTCTTCGTTTATAGTTCGATTTTCGCCCAACTACAAACGATAATTCGGGAACTACAAACAACTACAAACATTTTGAGAGGTCCGATATCGTTTGTAGTAAGCTTATTTGCCACTACAAACAAGATATTCCAACGAGAAGCGTTCAAAAATCATTTTCAGGTGCCTTCCTCGTTTGTAGTTCGTTTTTCGCGCAACTACACACGATGATTCGGGAACTACAAACAACTACAGACGTTTTGACAGGTCGCATATTGTTTGTAGTAAGCTACTTTCTTACAATAAGCCGCCGATCACGAAAAAAAATGGTCGCAAAATCATTTTTCCACATCTATCTATCGTTTTTTTCGAAAATTCGATTTTTTTCGGAAACGGTTCAACTACAAACAAAAATAATTTCACTACAATCAACTACAAACGATTTTGAATGAAAAATAACTCCGCCCGCTTAAATATTTTCATTAAGGGGGCTGACTTTTTTTTTAAGGGCCCTAATTTTTTTCTGAGTTACTACAAACGAAATCGTTTGTACTACAATCAACTACAAACAAAAACAATCCGAAATAATAAAAAAAAATTAAGATCGGTCATACTCGGGTGCCAAGTTCACACAGCCCGAGTTTGGACAAGACGAGTAGTTTCTGGCAAATTCCACTGGATGAAGAATCTTGACCTTATACCGCTTTCCAGCATGACGGGAAATGTTACCAATTCACGGTAACGCCCTTCAGGTTAAAAACAAGCACGGCAAGCCTTATCAGAGGTTTAGATATCGTCCTCCAGGATCTTGGGAATTCGGTAATCAATTTTGTAGATGACCTCCTATGTATGTCAAAAGACGAGATGCACCACTTGACACATCTACACCAATTATTCGAAAGAATCAGCAACAACAATATGACCTTGAACTTCAAGAAATCAAGATTATTCCAACATGAAATATCGTTCCTGGGACATATTTTAACAACCACGGGGATACGACCACAACCGGAGTAAATTCAAGCAATCAGGGACTACCCCCACCAAGGAACATAAAACAATTACGAGGATTCCTCGGACTAGTCAATTTGTACAGCAAGTTTACTGATAAACACGCAAAGGAAACGGTGCCTCTTCTAGAACTGCTAAAAAAGGGTCAAAAATGGAGATGGGGGACAGAGGAAGAAAGGGCATTTACGCGAGTCAAGCAACTCTTTGGAGAGGCAGTAATGCTCAAACATGCCGATCCAAAACAAAAATACATCCTGACAACCGATGCAAGTGATTACGCGATTGGGGCCGTCCTAAGCCAGGAAGATGCGACGGGTGACACAGGGGTAATATCCTTCGCCAGCCGCACGTTCAAAGGGGCGGAAATAGGATACACAACAACCGAGAAAGAATTACTGGCAATTGTATGGACGCTTCAAAAATTCAGAAACCATTTATTGGGCGCCCGGATCAAAATAATAACCGATCACAAGGCGTTAATATTTTTGAAAACGGGACGATTCATCGGGGATCGCATGCTAAGATGGGCACTATTAATCTAAGACTATGATCTGGAGATCAAGCACTGCCCTGGAAAAAAACAACGAGGTCGCCGATGCATTAAGCAGGCCGTACGATTTCCAGGGGGACGAGCACAAAAATACACCCGGAAAAATCGTACTCACGGCAATCCTTGCTAGACAACCGTCGGGGGAAATTAAACAAAAGTTTAAGAAAATTGGACAAATACAACAGAGCCAAGAAAATCTCCAAGAGACGTGGAAAAACTGCCAAAGCCAGCAAGAAAACAAGAAATACCGGATCAATGAAGGATGCTTACAAAAATATGACAGAACTGGCAAATGGAAAGTCATCTTGCCGGAAGAATTAGTACACAATTTCATAAAAGAGTGCCATGAGATCTATGGTCATCAAGGGGCACGAAAGATCTTCCACCTGATAAATGAAGACTTTACTTGTAGCCATATGGCTAAAAAAGTACGGCAAACAATAGCTATGTGTGACGTGTGTCAAAGGGTAAAGGTTGCAGTCCAAACAAATTATGCCAACATGCAAACTATAATCCCGGAAGGACCAAACGACCTCGTCTCCATAGATTTTTACGGACCCCTGCCAAAATCTGTAGGGGGAGTGCAACACATCCTGGTGACCATTGACACATTTACCAAGTTCGTAAAATTATACCCATTAAAAAAGGCAAATACGGCGGCGACTATTAATAGAATATTCAAGGACTATATCCCAAAATATGGTAAGCCCAAAAGGATTCAATTCGATCATGGAACGCAATTTACTTCAAAAATTTGGTTGGAACAACTAAAAAAGGAAGGAATACAAGGGATATTCTCATCAATACGACATCCACAAGGAAATATGGTCGAGCGGGTAAACAGAGAGCTCGGACGATTCTTCAGAACATTCCTCACGGAGAAACACTCAGGATGGTATCGATGGGTACCCATAATACAGGACTGCATTAACGATACGCAGCATGAAACCACCGAGTTCACGCCGGCCGAACTACAATTAAAAAAGAAGCCGTATCGTATTTGGAGAGAATGGGTGCTCGCATTAAAGAAAGGACAAGAACCAACTCTCACCTACGATAAAAAAATCGAACTAGTCCGGGAAAGGATAAAGAAAAAAGGGGCAAGAAGGGCCGAAAGGTTCAATAACACGCACAAAACGGTCACGTTCGAAATTGGTGAGCGTGTGTTGGTCCGAGCACTCAATGTCTCGGATCCGGCCAAACAAAGAACCGCGAAATTTATGCCCCTGTACGAAGGACCTTACACAATAAAAAATGTGTGGGAAGTGCGACATACCTCTTAGAAGATACAAAAAACAAAAAAGCACGAGGAAAATTCCACGCAAGTCTTCTAAAGCGGTATCTAGCGGAAGAAAAGAAAACTGAAACAGAAATAATTTCGAAGGAAGAGGAGAGTCTTACGAGGAAATAGTCACGGGGCAAGGAGTATCTAAAGAGATGCCGCGCCAACAAATAATCAGTCAACAAAGAAAATGGAGGGAAACAAAAAAAAACACTGAACAGTCCTCCAGTAAAACACCTGAGAAGAGAAAACGGTGGTCGAAGTCGCAGCGAGAGGCTAAAAGGAGAAAACAGGCAGAAATACAACGAGAAAACGTAAAGGACCAATCAGCAACAGGAGACAAGAGAATTCAAACCAGCGAAAATCGGACGGCAAAACAGGAACGATCCAGCGCGTACAACGACGAGGAATTTGAATTATTTTCGGCTTCGGATGAAAATATTAAAGGATGGTACCCCGGAAAATCATCGGGATGGTAAAAGGGAGGGGGAAATCGAAAATGATCAGCGCGTCGAAAATCAAATAATGACTCGTTAATCAGTTGTAAACCACAGCATCAGCAACATGTATCGTAACTACCACGTCGACACCCTACAAGGGGAATATAAAGGAGTCACCGTAACGGGATTGACTAACCCGAACAAATTGGGAGTACACCTAAATGAGCGCCATAGGAGAGGATTAACGATCGTCAGGACGTGGCAGAACATCAGCATAGAGGAGCCGGGCATTCATCCCTGCCTGGAAGAGGAACTCTTCCCCGGGGCAGGAATACTCTGGCGGCATGAGGCCCAATTCCACCGGGCCACCTATCAAGCAAAAAACGAGGAAGGAAAATTCGTGCTGTGGTTGGGGGACTGGGGAACCAGCATACTCGGAATGCAGGAGGAATGTTACACCGCCCCGACGATGGCATTCCTCCATACGTATCAAGCCGTACCAGTGACGCACGGAGACCTCGTGCCGTTAGAGGAGTCCTGGGACGAGGAGGAACTATTTTACTGCCGGGCGCTCATATCGGACACAAGCTGGACGATGCGGGTCTGGGGTAGACCCAGTCAGTTGGGCCTCGTTCTCGCGGACTTATACCTCGAGAACGCAGGCCCAAATCAAGGAAATAGTCTGGTGGACATCTTTATCGAGATGGGGGCAGCACGGAGGGCGGAGAACGCGCATCCACCAACGATAAACAATAAGGGCTGCCGTTTTGGGGAGATCACCTACCACCGAGAGGCCGAGCTGCGCTGGACAGCAAACAAATACACCGACAACACAGACAACGCCTGCACCAGTAACACAACAACAATTAGCGAAGGTAGCAGTGGGGGATACCCGGATAGCGATACAGACGACTTCGACGACGACGAGACGGTAATTAACGCAGACCTGGACAACGCCTACGACAGCGACGAGGAGCGCTTCTGGCGGGAAATTGGCCTCCACCAGGAGGTGGAGGAAGATGAATCGAGCGACGACGGAAACAGCATCACATTGATAGAATAAGCAATAAAATTTTGAAAAATTCATCCTGCATTGAAAAATCCGTTTTATTAGCGAGCGATGGGCAGCGGCCCAAACAAACATGCGAGCGATTAGTATTAAGGGGGGGGAAGCTAAGGGTTCAGAACGAGAAACCAACCCGTGACGAAAAGGAAGCAGCCAAACACAGGAAAGTACGGATTTTACTCTCAATATTTTCTTTTGTTTTGACTCTTCATGATTTGGATCGCGATGAAGCGACCCAAAACACAAAGAGTCAAAAGGGGGACAATGTGACGGACAGGTTCGTCTCATGATTATTATTTCCCCCCACCACAAATTCAAAAGGTAACCGATTTTGGGTAAGCGAGAGACAGGCCGAAGCAAAAACAAGGTCAAACAGTTCAGACCCACAGAAAAACGGGTAAACGCCAGAGAGACCCACTAATTGGATTAAGGGTAGATTAAAGAAATGGGACAGTGAACCAGTGAAAACCGGACACAACGACTATTAGAACTAAGGAAGAAGAAGCGGTAAAATCCGGATGACCACTAATCTAATTAAGCGAAGACGAAGAAGAGGGGAAACAAAAAGCGTTAAAATCTGGGTATAAAAGGACGAGAATTTTAGAGGAAAGGCGCTCGTTGAATCCCTCGTGGATCGACAAGTACTGCTTGGCAAAGTACATCCCTAGGGGAAGGAAACGCTGGGAACACGGAACGTTGAGAAACAAGAGAAACAAGGAGTCGCGCCTGAAAAAGAGTTGAAAGAGCACTTCGTTCATTTCTCGTGGATCGACAAGTACTGCTTGGCGAAGTACCTCCCTAGTGAAAGGAAACGCTGGGAACACGGAACGTTAAGAAACAAGGAAAAAACGGAGTTGCGCCTAAAAGGCTTTAGAAAGCTCTCGTCATTTTTTGGAAATTAACTAGTACTGCTGGACCAAGTACATCCCTCGCGGATCGGAAACGTCTGGAACACGGAACGTTAAGAAAAAAAAAACGAAGGAGAATTGAAATTAATTTATTTTACAAGAAAAGTTCGGAAAATCAAAGAAAAACAAAAAACCACAATAAGGAAGTTAATTACTTAAGGGGAACTAACAATTATGGAAAAATAAATAAGAAATTCAGATTAGGAGAAAATAAGGTGCGAGGAGCTACTCTCACGAGCGAGCGTTACGAATAGATATAAGGGGAAAATATTAAAATTGGAAAATACAAGGAATATTACATTAGGAGATAAGAAAGCGTACGCTACAGTCATACGAAACACACAAACACACACACACACACACACACACACACACACACACACACACACACACAAACACACACACACACACACACACACACACACACACACACACACACACACACACACACACACACACACACCGAGATCATCGATTAATACGGATTAGGATCACAGAAAGGACAAGAAGGTATTCCGAAATTATGGGAGCATCGAAACCTAGGGAAAAAAGGGACATTCGAGTACTCGCGGCACATCACTCAATTAGACTACCGTAGACAAGTAGGTGGCGACATCGTACGCCAAGATCAAGGACCGGGCGATCATTTATCGACGCGCGATAATTGATCGGGAGAGAGCATCGATCACCGCTACGCGAAGGGCAGTGCCAGGGTAGAGGAATAGATCTGGACGCGTGACGAGAGAGAGCGCGCGCCGGCGGCCCGTAGATCGCGATTTCTAGCGCCACGAGTGGGAGAACGCCGCACAGTAGGAGAAAAGCCCAAAAACCTGGCCAAAACCTCAAATGACCTTTGACGGGAATGAAAATTGGCTTACAGGGGTTTTCAAGGTCGCTGATTACGAATCTGAAAGCCAAATTATCGTAAACAAAATGGCCGATCCAATATGGCTGACATGAATGTTAAAAAGTTGCCAGATGACGACAAAAATTGGTATTTACGGGTTTTCAAGGTCGCTGATTACGAATCCGCAAGCCAAATTATCGTAAAAAAAATGGCCGATCCAATATGGCCGACATGAACGTTAAAAAGTTACCAGATGTTGACAAAAATTGGTATATACGGGTTTTCAAGGTCGCTGATTACCAATCCGATATCTATTGTTTATAACTTGCAACAAAGAGCTTACAGCAAATTGTTATAAACAAAATGGCCGAATATCCTGCTAAATAGATAAATTAATATATTTAAAAAAATCATCATAATAAAATAAACGTGAACAGTGTATTCTACGCAATTATTATTTTTATTTCCAAAATACATACGGAACGTTTCAAAAATAGAAAATTTTATTCTTAATCAAAATCGTAATCGGAGTCGGAGTCGGAGTCAGAATCATTATCCGAGTTTGTATCTATTACAACTCGCGGCACGGCTTCAATCTCGGCGCAAAATTCGTCTGCTGCAGCAGTCACTTTAGGAGCGATCAACATCGCTACAGCTTCCGGCGACAAACTCTTCAGCTTCTTCTGTGGTAGTCTTCTGACACTTGAAATGTACGGATCGGAAGTAACTAAGAGCCGATGAAAAACATCTTCCATAGTTTTAACCCTGGAACTTTTTCGCGCAAAATCTTCTCGATATCGTTTGATGTCTTTGTTTCGAGCTTCCTGAGCATCTTCGGATAATTGGCCGATTGGTAATAGAGCATGAGTTATTATCACTGGACCATGAATTAATAGTTTGTGCACCGAAGTAGGCATGGAGTACCAAGGGTATAATGTAACGGTCTTTCTTGCCGTTTCAATAGCATACTGTTCAAATCTTTCACAGTTTATCTCGTGGCCACACGATATAACTTGTAGGATTACGTACAAGCGTTTAATAACTTCTTCGTTGACCCCCGTTATCGCAGCGGAAACCGTCGAATTTTCAAAGAATCGCCGAGCTGTGTTGCCATCATTGCTGCTGCCGTATCCAGGCTTTGGGCGATCGATATTTAGACCCAATTGCTTCTTGAATCCTTCTTGAATGGCCCTCTTGCGTTCCTGGGTAATTATTTTTCTTCGGCACTTCGAGCTTGCCATTTTTTAATGCCGAGTTTGTAAGACACGTGTAAGCAATACTCGAAGCACCGTATCCACGCATGCAGCGTCGACAATCCGAGCTTCAAATTTGTTTCATTGATTTCCCTTTGCAATACAGTGTCGATGGCATTAAAATCTTTGCTGGTTGCTGCACACAAATAGCACCGTTGAGCAGATTTCGTCAATGATACAGCGTTGCAAACTTTACCATCTATCATGGTGAACAACAACTTGTACATTACGGAGATTTCTTTTCCATCTATTACACTTTCGAATGGACGAAGTGCCTTTATTTGTTCTTCAACAATTTGGACTTCATTAAGTGTTGACTCTGTGTCTTCGCGTAGAAACAGTAGTAAGCGGTCTACAAAATCGTGGAGACGAGGGTCTGGGGTTCTTCCAAACAACTATTTCTTCCTTCGATTGTTGATCATAACACACGAGTTGTAATGGCACGACTGAAGTAAAGAATACATGCGCATCAGATTTGCTGTCATCACTGAACGTCTGCTTATATTCACTTTGCCCAGAACTTCCATCGCAACCCCACTTGCAAATCAAGTCCATTTTACGAACATTATCTGGAGTCAATCTTTGAATGAGTACATTTTGGACGAGTAAAATACGTTCAACTGTATGATCTAATAGTGCCTGTAGTTGGACTTCTGCACTACTCTCTGTAATCCTGATTGCATCACGTGGTGGATAACAACGCTTTTTTGCTTTCATCACTTTTTCGTAAGACGGATATAGCTTACAGTTATTTTCCTTCCCTAATCTTCTCATTCCCTGGTAAGTACTCTTGGACAATTTATATTCAATCATAGCAGAAAGTGCAGCCTCTTCGGATAAAGTAATTTCATCCGTTGCTGAGTAAGCTTTACGATACTTGGAAGCTCTTAAAGGACTCGTCATTGTTACGTCCTTAATAACTTTTGCGGCGTCGGATTGTCCTGAAGAGCGAAGGCTCATCTGAGTAGCGTATGCTAACTCGACCGAGTTGAACGATGTACGAATATCTTGGGTCTTCCTTCGTTTAGATCTTTCACTGGACATTGTAAACTCAAGAGACGGGCGGCCGCCCGTATTACCCGGGCTTGTTACTACAGTGTCTGTAGGTGCGGCAAAACATACCTGCTTGCTAAGCCATTCATCGTTATTCTTGAAAAATACACAGGATTTTCTGTGAGCTTGTTGCCACCTCGTTCTCATTTGATTGAAGAGTATCGAAAAAGTCTGTTTCGAGTCCTCAGGCACTACAACTGTACATCCGGTGTCCTTGGAAATTTGTTCTACCATAAATCCGATCAAGGAAGCGAATTTATCGGATAAATGCTCGCTGATTATCAGAAATACTTCTTTCCTTGTCAGCACCAATTCTTTGTAACCGGATCCTGTAATAAAGACATAAAATTGTAGAAAATTGGTGTTAAAGGAAAAGATAAAATTTTCAATTAATACAAAAACTTGAACAATGTACATTATTTTACCAAATAAATAACCGCAATAATTGAAATAATTTTAAGAAAATTAGACAGAAAATATTGACATGGATTTGGTTAAAAGAAAGCTTTGCTTACTATATAATATATATATATTCAAATATTTTATTCGAATGTTATAACATTTCATTCATATTTAAGACATTTTTATGTGGTTGATTTTAATATGTATATATATATATGCATACGTATATATCATAATTAAATCACAGAAAATTTATATATATATATATATACACATACATATATATTAAAATAATTTATTTCAAGCGTATAACATCTTGTCCGTTATGATGCTACTTCACCCATTCTCAGGTAGAGGCGCAGCGGCTGCTCAATAGTGCTGCATGCACGCTCGGCTACCGCACGATGCGAAAAAAATCATAACGGACAAGACGCACGTTTTCCGCAGATAACTCTTGTAAATTTCGAAAGCTTATACATTAAACTAAAGGCCGAGACTAGGAGCTTTGCAAAATGTGACAAAATATATAACTTTTCGGACCGTTGAAAATATAAGTTTTCAAAATTATTCAATTTTATTTATGCCGAAGGCTATACTACATTTCAATCATTTATACATAAAATTTCGATTCAACCGATGTAAAAACATGTTCTACATACCTCCAGAAGTCGTATCCATGTTGCAGAATTGAAATTAAACCCGTCACTTTAAAGTTATGGGTTTTTGAAGTCAGCGTTATTTTCGTCTGTTCAGCGCGTGACACGTACACTCTTCACGAACACTCACTGCCAACTGACGCTGCGGCGCAGGTATACACTTAAAGGGCTTTCCCTTCCACAATAGAATGCAGTTACTAGTCCTCTACCTGAATGACTACTCAACTGACCCTATTTCGAAAATTTATTTTTTGGGGTTTTGGCCAGGTTTTTGGGCTTTTCTCCTACTGTGCGCCGCGACGCGACTCGCCCTAAGGGAAAGTTATAAAGGAAAGTTCCGCGTTGCTATAGGTCCAGCACCGATACCTATCGCGCCGCCAGCGAAAGCACGTCGCAACCTTAGGCCGACAGAAGCCACAGAACTAGAAGAGAGGGGGAAATCGATATCGATCCGTGGTAAATGATTCCGCCCGATTTCACTGTACCATGCGAGTAATGAGTAGTTCACCGACCGAGAAAATTATTCCGAAAAACACTATAAAACAACACAAACAACACATTACACTTATACATAGCGTTATTTTAGATTATATCGAGCCATAAAAACTGAATAAATCATATTTTTGTTAAAATTACCCAAAACACCTGAGTTTCTATTAATTTCTTCCCTGTTCGAGTCCCCGAACCTATAAATTTATTTGTAACGAATTAAGACCCGTTACAATACATATTGATGGATAAATTGTTTTGAAACACAATTTAAAAAAATTGACCTATAGTCATTACGCATCCAATATTCGATAGATTCAATACCGTTGAATAATGCATGTAAGAATATCCGTGGTCACTGTTTCGTTCAGCTGGGTACAAAGCAGTGACTGTCACCCATGCGAAACCTGCATTATCTCTTGATTGCACATCAATCGCTTCTCTCATAATCATTATCTCCCGTGGCGATGATATTCAACGCGTATGATGATTCGTACTTAATTACATTTATTGTAAGATTACGTACTTTTCATAAAGCTCACCCACTTCCACGTTGTCGAAATTCATCGAGCAAGGGTTAAAGTATAGACCATCATGCGTTCAGGTCGATTTCTTGCTACACTAACCCATCACCGCTGTGTCCTGCACCCATGCATATAAAATGCCTGTACATGGAATACTTCAATCCTTCCAGATGCGGTATTTGGACTATCAATGACTATTGATGTTTGGTTAATAGTCGTTGGCGCTTTGCATGATCCTCCATGATCGTATTTTTGAAAGATCGTATAGTTAAAAAATTGGTATAAAATCATGCCGATGATTCGCGTCCACTTCAGTCAACATGGAGCGTATCGTCGATGAACAGGGCTTTAAGAGACCCATCAACAAATTTGTCCTAAAGGAGATGTCCATCATCAAACTCCACGACAAGGATGCTGAACCGCTGATGCTCGCCTTCGACGCACCTTTTGCATGGGACTCTTTGTAATGTAAAATCGCTGAAATGCTGGTTGAGTGTATACGAAGCGTGAGCGAGGGATTTTTTTTAAATGAATAAAAAACATTTCGATAAAAATATATACCATTTGTATTTCTTCATTTATTCTATGACGAAAATTGTTTTGCATTTCTCCTTCTCATGCATTCCGATAAAACAGTTTTTTTTTCTTTAAATACATTTTTACGTAGTCAAACACTTAAAACGACGAAAACGATTGTGAGACGGCTGAGACCCGGACGACTGTTCAACTCAACAATGCTGCACCAACGAATTTGCTCTTTCCGACCATGCTCAGAGTGGATGAAACTTGACGCTGTTGTATTTTCCACAACTGCACGTAGAGTTGACTATTACGCGCCAGTTGCAGCATACTCTCGATGATGTAGACAGCCGTACGACGATGGTGTTCCCAACGAATTTCGTCTTTTCCACCATGTGTGTGCTCAGACTTGGAAAAAGTCTATGCTGTTGTATTTTCCGCTTTTGTATGTCATCCAGAGATGATGATCACGTGCCGCTTGCCGCATTCGCTCGAACATTTCCAAATCTTCATCGAAGGCTTTCACAAGTCGCTCTGGTAAGAAGACAGTGAACTCATCCGCGATGTCCGCGATGTAGCGTTTTCCAAACTTGGTTTGTACGGCCCTCATGTCGGAGATTCGATGATCCGAGTGAACGCGGAGTTCTGTCAGCTTCTTCGTTGGGAGGAATTCCGCTATCACGCTGACTTTGTTGATACTCGAGAGATCCATTTTCCCCGCACTTTCAAAGTTCTTTTTGGAGAGATGTTGATGTCGCGGTGGAATAGTGCAGTCTGAGCTTGGACTACGAAATTATAAGCTCCCTCGTAACCATCCCACTTAAATTTTTTAACTTCTCCCCACTTTTCCAATCATGAAAAACAGGTTCAAACATTTTTGAAGAACCTCGTACGGGGAGAATTTCACCCGACATTTTTTCACACTCCCAAAAAACGGGTTCAAACGCGTTTGAAGAACCCCGTACGTGGAGAATTTCCACAGCATTCTTAGGATTCCCGACGTTGAGATGGGGGGGGGGGGGGGGGGGGTTCATCGATGTGATCTTTCATCTGTGGTGTATTATAATGCTCCATGCATGGAAGATATGATATCACTTCACTATCGTTCCGATGATGTTCTGGCAAACGATCCCACAATAAGCCAACATATTCACCCCAATATTTTAGGAGCAAGACCTTTGGAACCTGTTCGAGCTCGTTTTTGGTCAAGTCCAGGGGGTGCTTGGCCGGATGCACTGCGTACATACTCGCACATCTGAACATCTCGACGTTATATTTCGAAATGAAAACGAGTCCTCGATACATCGAAACATTTTTTTTTCCCGAGTGCAGCTGCGCTCCGGTGGCCTATCTGGGGTCAAAAACCCTTTGACGATAGATCTCTAAAGTTTTTAGTTTTTCCAAGAAATCCTGACTTGTCAGGACCTGTCTCGGGTGTCGGCGAGAGTCGTGACAGGAGTGGACACGCATACAAACATTTTAAAGATTTCGGAAACGAAACCGAGTACATCACACCTGCATCTCATAAATAAACGGCTTTGAAACGCCGTCCCCTTCATGTATCGCTTTAAATTAACTAAATTTTCCTACCCATAGATGGTCATTACGTGCACACATCGAATATGTCAGTTTTGTTTTCACACGGACTAAATAGTGTAGAAAGAAAATCACTGCATCGATGCTAATCTTTTTTTATGTCTATAATAAATTAGGAGATTTATGGGTTTTCAACGGTCACTCACCACTACCTGACCCCCGCCCCCACAAAACACTCGCCGACAGCGGCTTCCCCCTCTCGAAAGTCGTTCTTCGGACCACATGGCTACCGCCTCCACAGAGACCGCTGGCATGACGTCACGTCCCCGCGCTGGACCCCCCCCCCCCCCCCCCTCCATCAGGCACTTAGCTTCCCCGCGCTGGACCCCGCCGCCCCGCCCCCCTCCCCTGAGATCCCTACGTTAGAACCGCTCTTGTACATCTACTTATACTTTAGTTTCGAGTACAAAAATTTGTATAGTCTTCTATGTGTATATATTGACTATAATAATTAATAAAAAAAATTCCATTCATCGCTTGCTTGAAAATAATTACGAAAAATACACCCTCGTACTGCGCACGTACCGTGGTGTGGGGCCTTAAGGGGCCAGTCCACTTTAAAAAAAATTTTAAATCGAAAGCAAGCAAGACTTGAAGAAATCGATGATGATGAGCAATCAGAAGGGATTTTGTACAGTGCAGGAACTGCCGAGTGAGTTTAGGTAAGAGTTTTTCATGCTATAAACTTCAAACGCGTTTTTCTCGAAACAACGTTTTCAAAATCTAGCTCCATCGTATCTCTAAAACGAATAAACCGATTTCCTTAAAATTTGAACCACATATTGTAAACATTATTCGCAACAAGATGACCCTCGATGATATCAAAATTTTGATTTTTCCTCTTTTTTCGAAAAAGTGCGAAAAAGGCGTTTTTTTTTACTTTTTTCGTTTTTCATCTGGCATTTTTTTAATTTTTTGATAAAACTTTATATCCGAGGGTCATTTTGTAGCTGGTCTCTCTAATGGACTTTTTTGTTTGAGACAAGCCGTTGCCGAGTTGTGATGGAGCTACCTAGCCCACCTATTTTTCAGGCGTTACGTTAAACTATAGTTTTTGTACTTAAAAATGAATTAAAATGAATTACATTTTTTTAAATGTATTTCAAGACTTTATTTATCAAGCCCAACAACTTTTATATTCATATCTTTTATAAAATTCTTTAAAAAATCGCGAAAATAGCCTTTTTTCGTGGCTCCAAAGTGGACTGGCCCCTTAAGAGAGGACACCACTGTAACATTTTCGAAAGATCGTTTTTTTGGAAAGTTCCACAAGTCCTTTAAACCTTAAAAAATATGATGCATATTCGTTTATAGCTGAAAACAGTTTTAAAGTGGTTTCCAAGCTATTTTTAAGGGAGTCTTCGAGCGCTGAAAAGCGTTTTCGGCAATGCCATGCCGGTAGTCGCAGTTCTCAATACTTGTAAGCCTATTATCTTTGGGGAGAAAGTCACCGACTAAAAATAGTTTCATTTTCTACCAATAGGTGGCATTAGATTAAGGAAAAAAACTTCTCGAGCTGTAGCATCTATGAAACCATTGACTCCAAACACGTTTTTTTTCAAAACCATGTTTTTGAAATCGGGACGCAGCATAACTCGAACAATTTTCGTCCAATCGACTTGAAATATTAACTGTAGCTTCTTAGATTGCTTTAACAGTGAAGTACGAGCACTTTTTTCGATTGATTGCAAATTGTAAAAAAAAATATCAACTTGTGTATAAAAATTATGATTGAAAAAACGAACTTTTTTTCAAACTCGTCTCTATTTTTGTTTTTCTTTATTTTTCAACTTCCATCAAGTATTAGACTGCTAAAACTAATATAAACAACGAAAATATTTCACTCTTAGTTCCAGAATAAAATTTACGACAGTTCTGCTGCGTGCCGCGGAGTGCATATGAGGTTGAAGTTTGCATCATTGGAACGCAACAAAAATTAATATTTCTGAATTCCTTTAAGGCATCTTCTCCCTTTAGACGCTAAAAAAAGGCTATTTTAATGATTTTTTGTTAGGTTTATATTGATATTGATATCAAAGTTGTTACACTTTCGAGATACATTTTTTTTAAATATTTATTTAAGTCACTATTTATAGACCAAAATGGTAGTTAAAACAATGTCCTAAAAGAATTGTGGGTCTGCGCTGTTGATAAAATCTCGGAGATGGATAAACTGAAACAAAAAAAATCAAACGGATCCAGATTCAGTATGTTAATGGCTATAGCGCATATCATATGATTTTTTATATAGGCAAAAAAACCATATGGCGTGCATTAAAAAAAAAAAAAATTTTTTTTTACCGGTTTTGGCAAAAAAACTAAATATGAAAAAATGTAACCCTTTATAAGCGCTACAGCTATAGTTGTAAAGAATATGTGGTTAAAATTTCATAAAGATCGGTTCAGTAGTTTCGAAGATTTTATCGACAAGCCGTCGAAAAACGTTGTTTCGAGAAAAATGCGTTGAAAGTTTTTTTAAATGAAAAATTGTTAAAAAATTTCACCTATGCTTAAACAGCGATGCCTGCACCATAGAGTATGAGTTCCACTTCTTCATAGTGTTCATTTTTATCTAAAATAGCGTTTCTGCGTTTTGTTTTGGCTTCTTTTGAGGCACCGGAGCTGCGGCGGTTCGCTACGCGTGTACGCTCTCTATCGCGTTTAGCGACGTACTGTGCGGTGATCGGACCGAGTTTGACGCACATCACCTCCAAAATCTTCAAAACCTCTTGTAAACCTTCGTTGAAAATGTAAGCAGCTGTTTGGCAAGCAATTTCAACTTTTTTTCCACTGAATATGTGTTTAGGTGCCATTGCCCACACGCAGTTATTAAAACTCTCGTTGGTGTTTTGAGTGTTTCCTCTGAGGCATCATTCGAGTAATTCTTTCTTAGTCAAATCTTCGTAGATCGGTTTCGAATGTGTTTTAAACATATTTAGGGGGAGCAGGAGGATGGTTGAAAGTTTTAACAGTGATATCTTTCACGGCTTTCTTATAAGTATTTACACCAGGAGTCCAAACAGTATGAATGCTGTGGATTGCTATCAGTTGAAATTGTATTTCGCATCTCTTCCTCAAGATAAATCGTAGTACCCTCATTCCACTCAGGTGTCACCACATATTTTTAAAGCATATACAGATGCTTTCGTTTTTGTTTTCCGCATCTTGTTTACGCTGGTAACGCGTCACCTCCATTCTTCTTTCTTGTGCGGGTGAAACCACACGTGTTTTTTCTTTCTCTAATTTCATGGTGAATAAAAAAAAAGGTGAACATAAATAGAAAACGTGGACGGAGTACATCGACAGACAGCGAAGATAAAGATAACTGTTTCGACAAGCGAATCAAGAGTTTGGGGGAATTTCTTCGGAGGAAATAATTGAAAAGAGAACGAAAAAGGAAACGCAGTAAGTCTCCATTGAGAATATGTTTTACTTTATTGTCGATTTTTTCCTTGAAGCATTCTTCTCAAGGTTCTCAATGAAAAGGTTTAGTAAAAAAGAAAACCTTTCATGAGAATAGTTATCAGGGCTATACTGTCGACCATCCGTGTAGACTTCAACCTACACGAAGAGTTTTATCGAAGCATTCTCCTTACCTGGTCATTCGAGCTATGGACGATTATTCAGAGAAATGAATATATCAACGGCAATCCGTGTAGGCTCTAACCTATACGGAGAGTTATACTCACGCTCTGCCATTTGGAAAATGGACATCTATACACGAAAATAATCGTCATGACAATACTAGCTGCCATCCGTGTAGGCTCTAACCTACACGGAGAGTTTTACTCCGGCAAAGCTGTCATCTGTGATATTGTCTTCTGAGAGGTTTTCAGTTGGAATGACAATATAGATGGCTATCCGTGTAGGCTCTAACCTACATGGAGAGTTATACTCAGGCCAGAACGAATAACGGCAATTAGATACGAATACTCGTTCTCTAAAAAAAAAAAAAAATCGAAATAAATTTCGGTCATTATCGATTATCTATCAGGACACCGACATGACGCCAGTTATTCTCGATACTCTCCTGATGCCGTTCATATGAACAAAGAGTGCCAAAGCCAGACGTCGATCCGGTCCGTTGATAACTACGAACCTGAGAGAGCGAGAAACCTTGAATCCCGGGCTGAAACGCCAATTACGCAAAGTGCGGAAGCTATAGAGCAAACGGACAGCCCCGACCTTCCTCAGGTCTCCGAATCTAAAACACAAGAGGATGGCGGCGAAATTACCCTTGATAAAAAAATTCTGGAGGTAATGGGAAAACGGTTCATAGAAGATCGCTGTTTGGCTGCTCCCATCCCCAAAGACTTGAGCATCCGCTGGGAAGAAATTTTAAAGAGAGGTTTGCCATCTGAAGACAGGATGGCTCTGATTAATAAATACCCACCTCCAAAAAATTACGACACAATAGACCCCCCAAAAATCAATCCGGAGGTTCGGGCGTCTCTTCAAGAATCGATCATCAAAAGAGATGAACGCATCGAAGCTAAGCAGGCAAAAATTACAGCATGGCTATGCGTGTCTAAAGTAAAATGCTTTTTGGGTTTTTGTTGCAGGATGAACGTGAAGGCTGTAATCGTGCACACTATCAAAAAAGGACCATCGCGCGTCGAGGGGGGTGGGAGGCGGATTTTTTGATGAAATTGTTTAAACATTTTTTTGTATGTAGTAAACAGATCAATAAAACTATATGCCAAGTTTCACAAGTTTTCCGTTATATACTTTCTTCACAAAAAAATTCCGAAAAAGCGGTAAATTTTGCGAAAAAAAAGACAATCCCCCCTTAAGTAAGACTACTCCCGATAAGTTGCTATTTGGAGAACAGCTCGAAGAAAAATTAAAAGCTGCTAAAGCATTGGAAAACTGCAAACGCGACCTGCGACCAGTGACGAAGTCTCAAACGAATAATGCCACAAAAAACTCAAAATTCCCGCCGCGTCGCCCTCAAGCAAATCAAAGATCGGCACCGTTAACGTTGGGCGGGAAAAGATCACAGAACTTGAAGGCTCAACATGTTCTGACTTATCGACGAGGCAACCAGAAATACGCGAGCAACTGGAAAACCAACCAGAGACTCGACAACCATCGCCAGAGAAGATATTAATTCCTCCAAATGCAATTGCTGGCAGACTCCGTTTCTTTATTTCAAAATGGAAAGAATTGACTTCCGATCCGTATATTTTGTCGTGGATACAAGGGTATACAATACCATTCAAATCTTATCCAACTCAAATTAGTCTGCCACCAGAACGTACTCTCAGCCCAAAAGAGCTTTTCGAAATGTCGGAGTTAATTTCAAAACCATGTCGCGAAAAACAAGACCAATTTGTATCAAATATTTTCTTGATTCCGAAATCAGACGGCACCAATCGCTTTATCCTCAATCTCAATCAAGGCGTTCGAGAGAGCGCGATATTTAGCTCTAAAAGCGAATAATTATGCGTATGACAGTTATATGAATTTAGACAAGAGTCTACATATGGACCTTGATTGGTGGAAAAAAGTTATTCCACAAACAAAAAACTCCACGAGACCGTTTCAATTTTGCCAAGAGATTTTCTCAGATGCTTCATTGTCAGGATGGGGCGTCGCTTGCGGGAAGGCAAGATCGCATGGTTTTTGGAATAAGAAGGAGCGTGATTTTCATATAAATGTGTTGGAATTGACCACAGCCTTTTTTGGCCTTAAATGCTTCGCGGACGGCCTAAAAGACTGTGATATTTTATTGAGGCTAGACAACACCACAGCTATAGCGTATATAAATCGAATGGGAGGCGTTCGACATGTGCGCTTAAGTAATCTGGCCAGGAATATTTGGGACTGGTGTGAAAAGCGGGAAATTAGGATTTTCGCATCTTTCATTCGCTCAAGAGTTAACTTCAAAGCATATTTTAAGTCGCGTAGATTGGAGCCGGAAACGGAATATGAGTTATCTCGAAAGGCATTTAACGAAATAGTATACACCTTTGGGAAGCCTGAAATGGATTTGCTTGCTACTCGAACAAATACAAAGTGCGAAAAATACGTTTCATGGCTTCGAGATCCAAACAGTATAGCAGTCGATGCATTTACGATATCTTGGAAAGATTTACATTTTTACGCTTTTCCACCATTTATAGTCATTTTGCGAGTGTTACGCAAAATAAGAGATGAAGGATCGCGGGGTATTCTTATAGTCCCTGAATGGCCGGCACAACCGTGGTACCCACTTTTTCGCGCTCTTCTTATTGCAGAACCCATATTATTCAGACCTAACGTTGACTTAATATCTTCTTCGAACAGGGAACCACACCCTCTGTGAAGGAAAACTACCCTGGTTGCCGGATTTGTATCCGGAGATCTTTCGAAATAAAGGGTATTCCAGAGGAATCAATGGAATTGATGATCGCCTCTCTTCGAGATTCATCCCTTAAACAATACAACAGCGCATAAAAAAAATGGTGGAATTTTTGTTTGGAAAAAAGAATCAGTCCTTTTCAATGTTCCATCAAGGATGTCATATTATTGCTTACGAAAGAGTATAATAATGGAGCTTCACGGGGCTCCTTAAACTGCCTCCGATCCGCCATTGCATTAATTGTAGGTCCTGAAATAGGCCACGACTTCAGAATACGACGTTTGTTCAAAGGTGTTTCTGAGTTACGTCCATCCAAACCAAAATATGATCAGACATGGAACCCTAGGATTGTCTTAGATTACATCGGCTCTCTTGACTCAAACGAGAATATGTCTCTCGAAATGATCTCCTTAAAACTTGTCACTCTACTCTCCCTCGTAACCGGACATCGAATGCAAACATTTTCGTTGATAAAAATTAAAAATATCGAAAGACACGGATCGTTCATTCAATTCAAAATCCCAGATAAAATCAAGACTTCTGCAGTTAATAGGAAACAACCTCTTCTAATTTTGCCATTTTATGACAAAGATAAGACTATTTGTGCCGCAACTACATTGGAGGCATATCTAATTAAAACAAAATCCTTGCGTGGCTCGACAGAAACGTTTATTTATCACCTTTAAGAAGCCATATAAAGCAGTTTCTTGCCACACTATAGCACGATGGACAAAAAATATGCTGTCAAAAAGCGGGCTAGATACCCATATTTTTACTGCTCATAGCACTCGCCATGCATTGACATCAACTGCCAAAGTCAAAGGGATAAATATCGAGAGTATAAGATCAACAGCAGGATGGACGAACAACTCACAGACCTTCGCTCAATTTTATAACTTACCCATCATAAATGACAATGAGGCATTTGCTCGAGCTATATTACAATGAACGTTGATAGTTTATCATAATGGTTAATTTACGGTACGGTCGTGTGTAATGTGTTATAAAAAAAAACACAATAAATGTTGCCGTATAGAACTTTAAACATCTACGATTGATCTTGAGGAAGAGATGCGAAATACAATTAAATGATTAAACGAACTTACCAAAGTGAAGTTCTATCATAATTGTATGTAGCATCTCTTCCGAAAGATCAGTTCCACCCTTTATTTTTATTATATGTATATCTATAAAACGCCCATATCTAATGAGAACAATAGATATATACCCAGATGTCTACGGCAACGCTTTGAATACATGAAGGTGACGCGTTACCAGCGTAAACAAGATGCGGAAAACAAAAACGAAAGCATCTGTATATGCTTTAAAAATATGTGGTGACACCTGAGTGGAATGAGGGTACTACGATTGATCTTTCGGAAGAGATGCTACATACAATTATGATAGAACTTTACTTTGGCAAGTTCGTTTAATCATTTAATTTTGTGATAGTATCCTGTCCAAAATTTGTAGCAAGGACTTTTTATCTATTGTAACAGTCACGAGCGCAGAGATGTTGCCGTTTCGAAGTTGAAAACTCGACTGATGGTGACAGAGCAGTATAGCGTCGTTTTCAGTTACTTTTCCCATAAAAAATGCGCGTGTAAACGTGCAATTCGAAGAATAAATGACCATAAATGAATAGACTTAAGCAAGGCTACTACATTCATGAAAGGTAGTAACTGCTCAAGTGTATAAAGCCAGGTAGGCGGCACCCCTCCGAGTGGAGCAGACGAACGTGCTCAAGGAGTAAAGTAAAGGTCGCACACAAATACAGTTAGACTCCTCCGATCTTCATAAAATTTTAGTATGATACTTTTGGATATGTACACTTTCGAAAAATGTAATAGAAAAAATCGATTTTTTGAAAATTGTAAAGTGAGAAGACGCCCGAATTCACACTACTCCAAAAAAATTAAGTTACAGAAAATTTCTTCAATTTCTAGTGTTCTTTGAAGCGCTGTATATGCGTCAAAAATGGTCGTATTGAGATGAAGAAAAAAGTATTTCAAAGCTTCAAGTGTCTCGTTTCAAGGTCTTTTGGCAAAAAAAAATTGAGAGATACGGGTATCGCGCAATCATAAGAAATAGCGGGAGAAAGAAATGTTCCAATTTTTTTGTTTTTTTTTCAAGGGGCTCGGGAATTTTTTTCACTTAAATCAATGTATAGGTCAGTTAGCTTGTTTATTCGGTTTTAATTTTCTATTTTTTTGGTCTCTCTACGTCAATTCTTTGCTGAGATATCCGACTCTGAATGTAAAAAAATCCTTGTGTGTTTGATCATCGATATTTCCGCAACCAGTGATCGCACAGGGAATTAAAAGGCAGCTTTGAAAACTTAAATAAATTTCCTACAAAACCCTTTGGTTGATTTTTGAGAAAACATTTTTTTCACTTTTAACATTAATTTGAAAAAAGTACGGAAAAATGACTTTTTATAGTTTTTCGGTAAATCTACCACTACTTTACAAATATTGATCGAATGGCTAATGTTGCCAGGTGTTTTTTTCAGCTTGATGTACCCCCAATAGTCCTGTAAATTTTCGAATTGATCCATTGAACCGTTATTCCAGACCGATTGATAAAAGTTTTCCAAAACAATTAAAGGAACAAATGTATTGTTCCTGAGCATCGTGTAATCATCATCAAAATGAAAGAACCATATTTCTCCGACTTTTTTCACAACTTTGGACTAGGTGCTTGTTAATTAAAAATCCGAACCATTGTTCACATACATACAGCGCTTCAAAAAACACTAAAAAAATTGAAAGAATGTTCCGTTACTTTACTTTTTTAGAGTAGTGCATTTTGGCAAACTCTTTACAAAAATCCTCTAACCATTTTTCAAGATATTTTCAGCGATCTACAATATAAATCTTTAAAAAAAAGATTTTCTATGACAATAAAAATATGGAAAATAAAATGTAAAAAGAGCTTTCGTTGCGTTTTAACGATGCAAACTTCAACACCATGGAGAGGGTTGGCTAAAAACCAGCAGTACTATAGCGACCCGCGCACTGCCATTTTTAATTCTTTGGACAATTTGTTTTCTTTACATTCTTCAATATATACCTAATAAAGCCTAAAAGTTTTTTTGACCATAGATATTATTCCTTGCTCTAAAAAAATTCCAATATAAAAGTTATAGTGGTGCCTCCTTCCTTGACACGCTGGGTCATTTTGACCCGGACGAATTTGAAATGAAATGCTCACTTTCCCAAAATTCAAAGTTTTCAATAATTTTTTACAACACCTTAGCTTTCCGAGCTGCTAAAGACTTTCCCTGTGGAAGGGTGGTGACATTTTGCCATCCTAATAAATTTAAACAAAAACCTCGAGCACCATCTTTATATACACCTTGTCCACCGCTCGCCTCCCGAAGGCGTGCGCACCTTGCTGATGCATCAGACGACGGAGATTCAGCCCGGACAGTGTCTTATTCTTCTCGAAAAGCTTGATCAGCGATATTTTGTCCATCGTCCACCAATATCAGGCAACGGAGAAGAAACTCTGTGTTGCGCCGATCACGACGTTGCTCGAGCCATAGAGAACATATTTTCCGATGGGCTTTGGCAGGGCACATCCTCTGTTCGGCTCCTTGCTCCCGACACAATCGAGAACAATGTCAACGCCCTCCGGGTATATGTTCCTGACTTCATTGCTACTTGAACTACTTGAACATTGCTACTGCCGGGCGACTTGAACTCCTTGGATTTCGATTCGCTTCAAAACCAAAGATCGTGAAGTTGTCGACCGTCTTTGGCAATTGAGCGACTGCCTGGCCCACACCACCCTTGGTGCAGTGGATCAGAAGAGTCCTGCCAGGCATAATACATGCAAGCTCGAACAGTAGTATGAAAACGACGGTGTAGTTCATGGTGATAGTTGCCACGTCCAAGTAACTTATTCCGGCTGGTAGAGGAAAAACCGAGGTAGCCAGAACCGCGATGAGGTCCGATCAGGCTTTCTGATCGGGCAGAACGACGACTTGGTCACCCACTTTGAAGTTTTCGACTCCCACGCTAACAGCCTCGATATCACCAGCGCACTCGGAGCCCATGATGAACGGAGTTTACAGTGGAGAATCGATGACTCCCTGTCATGTCACAAGATCCTGGAAGTTGGGGCCACATGCTTTGACCCGAATGAGCACTTCACCCTCGGCGAGTTGAGGTTCAGGATTTCTCAGCACCATTACACCCTTGATATCCCCGAAGCCGTTGAGTACGATAGCACGCTAGTACCTTGACATCCGGTGTTTTCTCCTTGCCGTTCTCCTTTGGCTTCTCGCTGTTACCATTTTCCTCGAACTTCTTCTCCTTGTAATCGGCCGCGGCGGTTTTCTCGTCGATTATTTCTTGGTCGGGCTTCGTTGTCGGGATTTCTCGTCGGTGGTGTGCCGGCGTCCTGAGGCGTCGCCCTCGATCACCGGGCTCGTTTCGTTTTTCTCAGCAAAAGAACACACCAAAACACGACGAAAAGAAAAACTCCACTCTATCACACACTATTACACATTGCATGAAATATATTTCGAACGAATGTGCTCCTACTTCCGACCTGTCAAAAAACAAATTGTTCTGGAAGGAGCCGAGCGCGGTCGATAAAAACGGAACGATGCGAGCTGCGCGCCGCCAGTGAGATTAACTACATTTTCGCGACGGTATAAAATATTTTAAGCTTTGTTGATACATTTTTGCTACATTTATGTTAAAGAATTCAAAATGACTTTTCTCCGCCATCTATCCATGAAAACCGGTGAAACAAAGCTTAAAATGTGTGCTATCGTTTTTATTAATAGTTCATTTCAATAGTTTTCGCTATCAAGAGCATGGTTCTTGCCAAATTACCGAAAATTTGATGCACTGGTTAATAATTCACTATTTTTCCCGTGGTAACCACAAACTGTACATTTTTTTTCGAAATTTTAGAAAATGGCGATAACCATGCTCTCGGAGCAAGCGCCCTGCATGCACACGACAAATTTCATTCCAATTGGCTGTTCCGTTTGGGAGAATTCTTATTTCACAATTTCGAAGTGGTCGGAGGCGTGTGGCACATAGCCTTAATAGGGTTCCGCTTGCCCCTTTGGGTACGAAATCCTAAAAAATGACGGATAAAATTCCATCTTAATGTATAAAGAGTACCTACGCGGCGTGCTCGTCAGTGGTGTCGATCGATAGGGTAAACGTCTTCTTTTTTATTACTTGGTGTTAAGACGCTGCGGGGTCTCGTGATGCTTTTTCTTAAACGAAATTCATTTTCTACTAAAGTGGTATATTGGTATATTGAAGCTTTTAAAATGAAAACATTACTTTTTAGTAGTCCTAATTTTTTTCTAGAGAAATTTATAAACAAATTTTTCTATCCCTTTTTACAAATTTATACACAAAAAAATCACAATATTCCAATTTAGCAGAAGATAACTTTCATATGCAAAAAGTACAAGAAATACAGAGGGGTTAAAACTTTCAACATCCAGCTAATTTTGCAAACAGGAAATAGATTAAAGCATGGAACTTATTACTTTTAGAGGGCATAGGTGTTATTTGTCAATGGGTAATCGACAAACGAATAAAGGAATACTTTTAAAAATAGCGTAAAATTTCTGTATACTAAAAAGAGAGTTTAATTTTTTTGTCTTTCTACAAAGTCTCACTTTACATGCGGGAAAATACCCGTAAATGTCAAGAAAAGAATTTGTTTTCACCTAGCAAACGAATCAATTGTGGTCTAAAACAATAATGACTTTACTTCAATTTGTTTTACCAAATTCAAAACATTCATCATTCGGGCCACAGAAGAATAAATCGAAGCAACTTCAGGCCTAACAAACATTTCGTGAACAAACTTGGAAAAAATGCCTGAACATACATTTTTTTAACTATCTTGTAGAGCATCGAAAAGTGCATAAAAAACATTTAGGGGTCAAAGTCGTTCAAGGTCATTTAAGATCAAAAAGTGACATGAAATTTATTTTTATGTGAAATTACCTTTATTCACAGTAGATGTTCAAAGTGATTGCCATTGGAATCAATGCAGTATTGCCATCTCCTCATTACGGATTTCTTATCACTTCGGCACTTATCGAATCACAGGCTCGAAGAATTCTCTTACGCATATCATCCGGCGTAGTTGGACGTTCTTTATAAACAAGATCTTTCAAGTATCCCCCACAAGAAAAAGTCCAGAGGCGTCAAGTTTGGCGAGCGAGCCGGCCACGATACAGCTCCTCCGCGTCCAATCCAACGGTTTGGAAATCTCTTTTGCAATTCATTTCTAGCTATCAGCGAAAAATGTGCCGGGCACCCATCCTGTTGATACCACATTCTGTTTCTTGTTTCTAAAAGTATTTCTTCCAATAACGGACCTAATGTTTCTTGAAGGAATCTGGTGTACTTCCTACAATTAAGATTCCCTTCGATGAAATAAGGGCCTATGATTCTATCCCCAATAATCCCACACCATACATTAACCGACCACGGTCTTTGGTGTGCAACTTGCCGCAACCAATGTGGATTTTCAGTTTACCACAAATGCATGTTATGCAAGTTAATATTTCCATGATTCGTAAATGTTGCCTCATCAGTAAATAAAATCCGATTAATAAATGAGTCATCTCTCTGAATCTGGCGTTGAGCCCATCGGCAGAATTTAGTGCGATTCATGAAATCCGTACCAGTTAATTCCTGGTGGAGACTGATGTGGTAAGGATGATATTTATGACGATGTAGAACACGTAGAATACTTCTTTGGCTTACGCCAGATTCCCTCGCAATTTGACGAGAACTCGCACAAGGGTCTCGATGAACGGCGGCAAGAACACCAATTTCCGTTTCTTCGTAGTAACTCGCTTTTGTCGGTTACTTTCCCAACGGGCTAAGGATCCAGTTGTCCTCAGTTTGGTGTACAAAATTTGAAATGTACGGCGTGTAGGATGAGAACGTTTAGGAAATCTTTCAGCGTATAAGTCTCTAGCTCTCACTGCATTTTTCTGACATTCTTCGTAAATTAGAAGCATATCAGTTTGCTCTTCAAAAGAATACACCATTTACATTCGCTTGATTCATTAACACTGGTCTCATAATTCTTACTATCGTTATCTTGGGTTTGTTTGGGCGAAACATTGTACAATGTTCTGTGTATATTGTAGGTTTGGTGCCGTTGTTTACATACAAGACAATGGCAAGACTTCGGCGATAAGTGCCGAAGTGATAAGAAATTCGTGATGAGGAGATTGCAATACTGCATTGATTCCAATGGCAATCACTTTGAACATCTACTGTAAATAACGGTAATTTCAAATAAAAATAAAGTTCATGTCACTTTTTGATCTTAAATGACCTTGAACGACTTTGACCCCTTAATGTTTTTATGCAGTTTTTGATGCTCTACAAGATAGTTGAAAAAAAAATTTACCGTCCCATTTAAGAAAGTGAAGGTGACCTTTACTGTGCGACAGCGCCTCCACTGAGATAAAAAAAATGGTCGCATTTGATGACCCCTTTCATACGGTACAACTTTTGTTTCAAAAATTTTTTTGTGACGTCGATAATTACAGAGATATTCAAGGTGGCAACAGTTAGTGCCTCACCCTGTATATATATATATATATATATATAAACAAGTACAAACAGTAAAAAACATTCAATTAGTGCACAACTATTTTTTTTCTGCACATATGTGAAAAAAAATAATAATTAAAAGCAAAAAATGGTTATAAAAATTACTTTTTTTTCGTTTTTGTTTCTCTCTTATTGTGTCATTTTCTAAGCGCTCTAATTCTTCGACATTTACGTTTTTCGCGACTTTGCCTTGTTCTTTCTTAATTTTTTTTTAGATATTTGCAGTTTTCAACTGTTCTTTCTTTACCATTCGGGCTGCTTTTGCAATCTTTTGTTGCTCCTTTTTGATCTGCGCTTTTCTGAAACGTTCTTCTTTTCTCGCGTTTTTGTTTTCTTCTTCGGCACGCTTTTTCTCATTCTTCGCATTTGCATAATTTATCCATTCGTCGGACGTCAGTACTGCTGGCACTTTAGGTTTTCTGTGTTATTTTTTGGCAAGTTCCTCCCTTTTGGGAGGCCAAAGAAAAACATGTTTGATCGGCGAAGGGATACCGGGAGGAATGTCGACTTGCGAATTTGACATAGATGGCTGCGGAGAAGTCGTGTTTTCGGGCTTTTCGTCGATGTATACACTTTACTTTTGTACAAGCTCCATCCCTTCTTCAATGCATTAATCTTGCAATTGAACCATCTCCGTCCCTTCTTTTGTACTTTCATTTTTAAACGGTACTAACGTTCTATCTACGTCTCCCTATCAACATTCACAATTATTAACATACATATTATAAACATTGAACAATGCAAAAAAAATTCAGCAGCATTAAGTAAGAAAATATTTTGAATACTAGATTTCGACAAATTTTAATAATTTGTTAATAATTTAATAATAATTCATAATTAAATCATTGTTAATAATTAAATTAATTTGTTATGTCACGGCAAATTAGAATAAATAAACCAAAAATGGTTCGACGCAGCAGGTGACAAGTCGAGGGTCAACAACTGCAACATAACCTCAATTATGCGCCGTAGTTATTGACACCACGGATTTAACCAAATATCTAACCAAAAGTTAAATTATTTTTTATCTCATCGACTATCAGCCTCTAGCACGGCCGCTTGCGGAGCCAGAGAGACGCGTGCTACACTGTTCACTGGTCAATTTCTATTATAAAATATTTCAATTAAAAAAAGTGTGTTTGTCCAATAATTAAAAGTAAAAAACGCTCTTTAATTAGCCGATATTTTAATTATTATTCGACGAAAACTATATTTATGGCAGTCAAACTTTGCCGTCGGGGTGACAATCTGGGACAGGGTCAGAAACTGGGCCGTTTACCTTAATAGTCGCGATAGTTATCCGCAAAGATGTAACTTGTGCAATTTAAGGAACACGCCATTTTTTCACACGCATATCTCACAAAATTGTTTCATAAAAAATGATTTTTTACGTTGAAAGGCATACTTTCGGCTTTCCGGTTCATAAAGTAGTGATTATTAAAGTCACAAGAATCACTTTGACTTTGATACCCCATAAATTTGCGGCAAATCATCTTACCGGCTTGTCTGAAAGCTCAAAATAAAGAGGCTCAGGCAAGGAAAAGGGGGTCCGATTTTATCATTAATCAAACAAATTTTTTCTTGCCTGTAGACATTTGTGAAGACAAAAAATCGAACATTATTTTTTGCATCGTTTCTTTTGATTTATTAATAACGAAGAGACTGTTAGAGTATGCGCGTATGTTAAACGAATAAAAGATTGATTAAGAACTCCGAACTGAAGGATAATATTTAAGAGGGAATGATACCCAAGCAAACGTTCGACGCAGCCCCGGCTCGAGTCGGTAGGGCAGCGCTGGCACAAGCTACTGCTCCCTACCGCTAGATGTCACTGCCCGCGTTCATCTAAAGGGATATGCACCAAATACAGTTATATTTTTTACCTAAACATTATTTAGGCTTTCACTTTATAATATGTTACATAAGGATGGCCGCTGTCAGCGGTAAAAGTTTACAGATAAGACACGTTTTGTCACGACGGAATGCGCAGGTAGGAGAACGATAAGAGGAGTAACGATCTAGGAATAAGAGGAGCGTTCGCGGAAAGAAAGAGTCGCCGATTGGTCGGGCAGAGACAGAATCTCATTGGAAGGCGCGAAGGCTGGGAATGCCAGGAAAGCGAGTGGACCGCTACATTATCCCCCCCCCCCCCCCTAGTAACTTTGTATTAAGATACGGAATGAACAGATTTCTTTTTTTTTTGGGAGGATATGTTTTTAGGCCGGGCAAAGGAGGATTGAATGGTGCAGGCCCTTGGTTAACAGAAGGCCGATCCTCCGGAATGTCCTCTCGATTGATCGTATATGCCGGTTTTAGCCTCTCCGTCGTGACGTTGTACTCTTTTCCATCGATTTTGATTTTAAACAGTCTGTCCGTCAAGCGAGATAAAATGTCGTAAGGTCCGGTGTAAGGCGGCTGCAACGGTTTACGGACGGCGTCGTCGCGAAGAAAAACGTGTGTACATTTGTACAAGTCTTGGTGAACGAACATGCTTCGCCTAATGTGATGCGCGGTTGGTGTGGACTTCATTGAGCGCATATGCTCGCGGAAATTTTCCACGAAGATCTGCGGGTCTGCCGGCGGATCTTCCTCCGTGAAAAATTCGCCCGGTATCCGGAGTAGCATTCCATACACGAGTTCGGCAGTTGAAGCGCTGAGATCCTCTTTGAAACAAGAACGTAAACCGAGTAGCACGGTAGGAAGTAAGTCGACCCAAGGTGTCTTCGCGTGGCACGTAATCGCAGTTTTAAAGGTTCGGTGCCAACGTTCCACGATGCCGTTAGTAGCCGGATGGTACGCGGTACTTCTGGTACGGTTGGCTCCGATCAAATTGGCGAGTGCTTTGAAACGAATGGATTCGAATTGACCACCTTGGTCGGTGGTAATTGTTTGAGGGGATCCGAAACGAGCTACCCAATTCGTGTAGACAGCCTTTTGATGGTGTCCGCTGTGATCTCTTTAAGAGGGATAGCCTCAGGCCAGCGGGTGAATCTATCGATCATCGTGAGGCAATATCGAAATTCACGAGCAGGAGGTAGCGGGCCGACGATGTCGAGGTGAATGTGTTCGAATCTTCCACCCGGAACACCGAACTTCTGAGGGCTGTTTTTCGTGTGACGCTGGATCTTTGCGCGTTGGCACGGGATGCATGTCCGCGCCCAATGTAGAATGTTTTTTCTCATGGTAGGTCAGACGAAACGTTGGTGAACTGACCTACAGATAGAACGGCCACTAGGGTGGGCGAGGCCGTGGCAGCATCGAAGGTCTTCTTTCGTAGAGGTTCCAGCACGTACGGACGGATAACTCCTGTGGAACTATCACAAAATAACGAATCTCTAGAGTCTAATAGAAGTCTTTGCAGTTTAAGTGGACTAGAATTGGAGCGTAGCAAATCTTGAAGCTCTTCGTCGTGTTCTTGGGCCTCCTTCAAATCGTCAGTACTAACGACGACGGGCATTTGAATGGCGTTTAGACGAGAGAAAGCATCTGCGACGACGTTGTCAGCACCGCTTACGTGGACTATTTCAGTCGTGTATTGAGAGATGAAATCTAGATGTCTGAGTTGGCGCGGAGAAGCTTTTTCGGAATTTTGAGCAAAAGCATAAACCAATGGCTTGTGGTCGGTCTTAATTACGAAATTGCGACCTTCCACCCAGTGCTTGAAGTGCTTGAGTCCTTTGTAGATAGCGAGAAGTTCCCGATCGTAAGTGCTGTACCGTTTCTCTGCAGGGGTGAGCTTCTGAGAGAAGAAACCCAACGGATGCCAGCTCCCATCGACCAATTGATCAAGCGATGCTCCGGTTGCGACGTCTGAAGCGCCGGTTGCGAGAGCCAAAGGAGCCGTGGGAGACGGGTGGTCCAAAAGCACGCTCTGACTCGGGTGTCCATTTAATAGGACGTTTGTCCCCTTTCCCTGAATCGCGTAAGAATTCGCAAAGAGGCGCTTGAAATCTCGCAGCCTGTGGGAGAAATTTGCGATAAAAATTGATCACACCCAAAAAGCGGCGCAACTCTACGACATTCTCCGGTTGTTTATAATTCCTAACGGCTTCGACTTTAGATGGGAGCGGCTTGGATCCCTCTTCCGAGATGAGGTACCCCGAGTATTCGATGCTTGATTTTCTCCATTGGCACTTAGGAACGTTGATAGTCAACGCAAATTTTTTGACACTTTGGAAGACGAGGCGCAAATGTTCTCGATGCTCGGCGAGGTTAGATGAAGCGATTAAAATGTCGTCGATATAACAGTAGACGAAGTCTAGTCCACGTAGAACGGAGTGCATAAAACGTTGAAAAGTTTGCGCGGCGTTTCGAAGTCCAAACGGCATCGCTAAAAACTCGAAGGATCCGAACGGAGTGACGACAGCTGTTTTGGGAACGTCGGATTCAACTACCGGTATCTAAAAATAAGCACGCACGAGATCCAATGTTGTAAATATAGCTTTACCATATCGTTTATTGGAAAAGTCGTGGATATGCGCGATCGGGTAACGATCCGGAACCGTAATCGCGTTTAATTGGCGATAATCTCCGCAAGGACGCCAATCCCCCGATTTCTTCTTCACCATATGTAAGGGGCTCGCCCATGGGCCGCTCGAAGGACGACAAATTCCTTGCTCCAGCATAACTCGAAATTTGCGTTCTGCTGCTTTAAGTTTTTCGCCGGCCAGACGACGAATACGGGCGACGACTGGAGGTCCACGCGTGATTATATGATGCTCGATCGGATGAGTCGCAAGTCGGTGGGTCGAACGCGGTGTAACAACGTCAATGAATTCCTTAAGCAAATCACTATATTCGGTATTTTGATCGATGGCGGAAATTCCGAATTCCGATCCTCTTATGGCATTGCCAAGGGACGTAAGTCCAGTTTTTGCGTCGATAAGGCGCTGCCTTTTAAGATCGATCAAAAGATCGTAATGAGAGAGAAAGTCGGCTCCCAAAATGGCCGAGGAAACGTCGGCGACAATGAAATGCCATTTGAAATCCATGCGAAGGTTTAAGTTAACCTGTGAAGGTAAGTACCGAAAGTCGCGATTTCCGAACAATTTGAAAATTTCTATGAGGAATTACCGACACGTCAGAACCTGAATCAAGGAGGAAACGTATCCTCTGAATGGCATCCGTGATAAGACGTCGAAATTGACGGCGGTGATATTTGTTTTCCGCTGAAGGCGGCGTAATTTGATTCTCGAAAGCACATGGTTTTGAACACCTGTGAGCTTTTGGCCCGTATTTCTTGTGATAAAAACAAATCTCGACCTCACGCCTACGGCTAGATGAACGTGATCGACCTGGTGTTTTGTTCTCTTTGTCGTTCTCCCGGGAAACTCCTCCACGTACCTCGTGAGTGAGCGTTATTAATCGTTTTTCGATGTCTTTGATGCTTTCGCGAAAATCGGTTAGGTCGGTTCCTCTATAAGGCGACCTCGGGCGCGCTTTCGCCGCCATGACTAGAGAATGGGAATTTGCCTCTATGATCCTGTCCGCGATGTCGGCCAATTTCGATAATTGAACGCCTTCGCTTGCCAATAGTACGCAACGTACGCTCGACGGCATACGTTTAATCCACAAAGAATGTAGCAGATCCTCGGGAAGTCTCTCTCTGCGGCGAGAGTGCGCATTTCACGCAAAAGTTGCGTAGGTTTTCGATCGCCGAGCTGCATTTCAGTTAATAACTTATGCAGTTGCGTCTCTTTAGAGTCTGAAAAACGCTCGATTAATTTTCTTTTCAGGGTCTCATATTTCTCATTCAATGGAGAAGATCGTATGAAATCTGATACTTGTTGCAGCACGCCGGAGTCGAGTGCACCGACAACCGCAAAATATTTTGAATTATCCGCGGTAATTCCTTGTGAATAAAATTGAGCTTCTACCTGTGCGAACCAAAGGGCCGGGTAGTTTTGCCAAAATGGAGGTAGCTTGATACTGCGTACCTCCCAAACGTGAGCGACGGTTTGCGCATTTGTGTCGATAGAAACGTCGTTTCCGTCTGCGGTAGCCGTAGAAAAATTGTTCTCGAAAGGATCTCGCTGATTTCCCGAGCCGTCAGCGCTAATGTTGCTGCCTTTCGATCTTCGTGGCGAATGCATGAGCATCGCGCACAATAATTTAACAAAATATAATTGTCAATGTTTTTGTTAATTGTTCATTCACACTCACACCCGATTTAGGCGCCCGGTTGTTCGATTTTTATGACAATGCACGTGGATATGGTACACTGCAGAGTTTTTGGAGCGCGAAATGTACCGGTACTTTCGGAGCACGTGGAGAGCGCGTGTTTTTTGGAGTGCGTATCGAATGATAATTTTCGATCACGTCGGGGTCACCAATTACTGAGGGGATGTGCACCAAACACAGTTATATTTTTTACCTAAACATTATTCAGTCTTCTACTTTATAATACGTTACATAAGGATGGCCGCTGTTAGCGGTAAAAGTTTACAGATAAGACACATGTTGTCACGATGGAATGCGCAGGTAGAAGAACGGTAAGACGAGTAACGATCTAGGAATAAGAGGAGCCTTAGCGGAAAGAAAGAGTCGCTGATTGGTAGGGCAGAGACGGAATCTCATTGGACGGCGCGAAGGTTGGGAATGCCAGGAAAGCGAGTGGGCCGCCACACATCTCGAACGCGTGTTCGTCTACCCCTCAGAGGCCAAGACTGATTCTATGGTTTTTATCTAAGAAATTTATCTTACCTTTTTCCATAGTTATACGTATATCGAAGGAACAATAAATTCCTGACACTAAATATCGTCCACTAATAAAAAATAAATACATATAAATACAATAAGAGTTAATTAGTAAATCTCGTCACTGAATGACAAACCAATCCCACGAAATTACAGCTTAAGTTTAATAAGGTGTTTATTACTTATGTATGTACAACGATTTGTCACAAAATAAACCACCTTTTACAAACCAACAAACCAAACGCGTGTTCGTTCCGAACGCACGCTGCGACGGGGCCGCGGGCCTCCTTGCGACAAGGCATAACAATGTAAGCTTCGACGCAACGTGTGTGCGCGTGTGCGATCGTTACGTCGAGCGCACGCGGTTGAAGATTGTTTTCTTCTCGCATGCTGTCCCTTCGCAGCGAGTACACACTTCGTTGGGTATATACACGTATATACCGACACGCTGACCCAAGGTCGATGTGGACAAAGAGATTTGTTTTCTTCGTCAAAGCCGACTTCGCACGAAATTCAAGATCATCGAGAATCTCAATTTCGCAGCAAGAGTTCTTGCTGGTGGCGCGCGCTGTTCTGCACTGAGATAATTGTTAAAAATTGATGATTTTTAACAATTGACACATTAACGGATGTGCGGTACTTTCTGAACCTCTCAGCAGATATGATTGCTGCTTACGCGCTGCGAAAAACAACAAATAAGTGTTTGAACAATTATTTTTGTACCTCTCATTCTGTACCTCCTATACATTGCTGCGAAAAACAACGGTGTAAAAATTACGCAAAAATAATTATTTGAATAATTATTTTTGCATTTACTCTCGATCACGGGTATGATCGGTAGAAACGGTACTTTCTATACTGAGACGTATAGGTACGTCTCAGGTGCGAGTTTCTCTCAAGTACGCGAAGGCCAAAATTGTTGACACGCCCGGTCAATGCCTCTAAACCCGCCTATTAGGAAGAAAATTGAAAACGGAGCAAGTGGGAGTGGGAAAACAACCACTAAGGAAACTGCCCAAAAATAGCGAGAGGAATTGGAGACCGTCCCCAGATCACTTTCTTGAATTATCTGAGCATAAGTAGTGGAAAGGACGCACTTGATTATTTCCCGATTAAGGAAAGCGTCAGTTGGCACAAGTAGTGAAAAGGAGCCGAGAAGGACTCCCGACTAAGGAAAGTGTCAGAGAACGCAAGTAGTGAAAAGGAATGATCGGATGCTCCCGAATAAGGAAAATGCTCAAGATAAAAGAGACATGGCAGTGGGCATCTCATAGAAATAGGATGAGGCAAAGGGAGTTTCTAAATGAGAAGAAGTAAATCAAATAAAAAAACAGAAATTAATAAAAGAAAAAAGTACGAGGACCTTCCCCGGTCTTTAAAGTTTGACGGTAACCGTCACCGAGAGAGAGAGAGCTAATACAGGGTGCGCCAGAGAAACTTACTTATTTGAAAAAATTCCCGCGCGGTGAGTTGGGCGGGTAGAGGGGCGAGAGGGGGCGCATCTGGAGGGGGAAGTTCCCAAGTTTGTTTCTCCCTCCTGTCAGTTGCCATCATGCTCTGGTCTAGAGAGCAGCGGGCCTTCGCAGTCGAGAGCTTCTTTTCTAACGGTCGCTCACTTGTCGCGCAGTTACCGTGAATGGAGCTCGTTACAGGAACATGATCGAGGAATTTTTTCTCCCAAGACTCGAAGAAATGAACGTTAGGAACGTGTGGTTTCAGCAAGATGGAGCCACAGCACACACAGCACGAGACTCAATGAATTTGTTGCGACAACATTTCCCCGACCGCTTCATCTCTCTCAGAGGCGATCTCCAATGGCCGGCACGCTCTCCAGATTTGACTCCATGCGATTTCTTTTTATGGGGTTATTTGAAATCTCTGGTTTATGTCGATCGACCACGGACCATAGCACACCTCAAGAACAACATTCGCGACGCCATTGCCAACATACCGATTGATATGCTGCAAACAGTGGATACGAATTTCAAAAATCGACTTCATCAGTGTATGCGCAATGGGGGTCGCCATTTATCCGATGTCATTTTCAAGACTGCATGAAAAAAAATTGGGATATTGTATTCTCAAATAAAAAAAATTTTAAACAATAATTGAAGTACTTTTGTTTTTATTGACCTTTCAAATAAGTAAGATTCTCTGGCGCACCCTGTAGAATCACTTGAAGAGAGAAGCGAGAGACAAACAAAACAAACGGGGCAGTGGCCAAGCAAAGCCAACGCAGAAAATTTTGAATTCGCGAACCCACACACAAAGTACACATGGAAAGGTCTCCGAGAGACCCACGCACACACAAATACACACAAATATCCAAAAATTGTAAGGCGGAATAAAAGCAACACCACACATACACATAAGAAAACGCACAAATACAAGGACTCGTTTAAAAACACATGTAAACACTGCGGCACCCATACAACACAGACATTCAAACGTACACACATACCCATATTTAAATACACGAGCGAAACTACACGCACACAAACAATACTTACCTGGCACAATGCGATGACACACTCACACATTCAAACATATGCGTACACAAAACACTGCAGCGCGAGCTAAGCGAGACTCCACACACACACCAACACAAACAAGTAAGAATCTCGGGCAAGCGAAGCGAACAGCGACGAAATTCGAATGTACAGGCGGATTCAAAAGAAACTGTATTGAGGCGAAGGAGAAAAATTGCAATAAATTCACGACTTATTGTATGCGAAAAAGGTCTCTATTAAATTACTCCCTAATCGAGTCTCGAACCCAAATAAATTTAATGTAATAAGGGGAGACCCGTTATATTTGGCGCCCAACGTGGGGCTCGATTATAGTAAAGAAAGACCGATCGCAAAAATGTCGCAACCAGAAGAAGAAAATTCACTTCAATGGGAATCGGCAACGGCAGACGGATTACTGGGAACCGGAAGAGTCAGAGATCGTCAAAATATCGGGCGATTATCAGAAATAGCCCCGATCGCAGAAAATGACGCCCATCACAGTAGTATTTTCAACATTAGACAAAATACAACAAACAGGATGGAGGATGTGAATGCCACGCTAAAATCCATTATTATCGGAATCAATAAATTAAGGGATGAGCAACGGCAGGAGAGATCCACAACACAAGAGGAAATAAAAGCACACGACGATGTGTGTGCTGGCAGAAATCTTCGGACTCAAGAAGAAATCAAAAAAACGTTACAGGAAGAAATGAAGGAGGCAGAAGCACGAACCGAGAGGAAAATCGTGATCACCCAAAAATTAATGGAGGCGAGCCAAGACGAGTTTAAAAAAAGAGGGATGAGGAGTGGAAAAAAATCGACGATAGGTTCAGACGGGCCATGGATGGTCTGAGCCAATTCGCGCAGACGTCTCAAGGCATGGGGGACACGATCGCTGAAAACTCGAGACGAATTAATCAATGTGAGGACGCTCTCAAACGACGAGGGAACGACTCCATACAAAATATCACATGGAGTGGCGGCTTAAACACTGGTCAAATGTATGCAGCAAAACAAAAACCACTGACGTTTACGGGAGATGGACGAGAAAGGCCAATCAGATTTCTCAAAGAATTTGAGGAATTCTGGAGATTCACTGGAGGAGGAGACCTACACTACATGACCAGCCAATCCCTGCGAGAGGCAGCAAAAGACTGGTGGTGTATAATGGGAGAAAAGATCCAGACGATAGAAGAATTTTCAGACAAATTTAGGGGACGATATTGGAGCCAGGAAATACAGGATAAGGTTTGGCGAAACCTGGAATTTGGAGCCTACGAGTACGACGGCCACAAGAAGACCCGAGCGGAATACGCAACCAGAATCTTTGGAAATGCTAAGGATCTGAACAAAGAACTCGAAGATGAACAAATCATCCGGAAACCGGCAAAGCACTTCGACGAGCAAATCCGGATGGCGGCCAGAGTCAGTGGGATAAAACAAATTGAGGAATTCCTGGAGCTGTTGGAAGGAACGGATGGAGATGGGCCCCTCAACGGCAGGAGGGGGCCGCTAAAAACTGGGGGGCACCGATGAGTTCCACTCAAACAATCAAGGGTGGGATCAGAGTAAATTCAACGGAGACAGGGAACAAACACCTCAAGGAAGACCCTGGGAAAGGGCAAGTAGGTGGCAGCAGCCGAGGTGGCAAGGGCCACCCCAATGGCAAAACCAGGCGCACCAAAATAATGCTCCACTAAACCCGAACGCCCCTGACTGGAAAAATACAGGGACTGAAAGAGAAAGGACGTGGAAAAAGCCCGGAAATGGATCCGAAAAGAAAACCTCACAAGGGCAGCTCGGCCTGGAAATCTCAACTCCGGGAAACGAGTAACGGTTGCGCCCGTAACGGTGAACTTATTAGAAGCTTCACTACGAGGCGCAACCGGCGACGACGAGGAGGGAATCAAGCAAGCCCTCGCAGAAGCAAGAAAAAGGTTGCACAGGAACCAAAAGAAAAAAGAGAAAAAGGAAGAAAAAAAGAAACAAAGAACGGAGGTAAATATCGGGACGATGGAAGTAGGGCCGCACAATGAGAAAAGAAAAATTGAACAATGGGAACCTAACAACACTCAAAAAACGAAATCTACAGGCTGGACGCAGGAGGATGCCCAGCTAATGATGAAGGCCCAGAAATGGATTCAGGAAGCTACCACCGCCACAAACCAGCTGAAAATAAGCAACGAAAACGGATCAACAGAAAACGGAACAAATGCGGAAAAAGAAAAAGAAGAAGAAAACAAACCAAAAAAACAAGTAGAACTAAAAAAAAGCGACATTTTCGAAAGTCCCAGAGAATTTTTGCAAGAAGAAAACAGAACTAGCATAAGGACCGAAACTCCACATCCGAAATGTGCCGAATTGCCTACTAGAATGGAAGTAATAATAATCAAAACCCTCATAGACAGTGGGAGCGAGGTAACGTGCATTTCCGGAAGCATATACGAGCAGTTCAAGGAGAAGTTCAAGGATTGCCCAGCCTTACCCACCATAAACACAAATTTAAATGGGGCGTTTGGCGGAAAGTCAGGAAGAATACGACAACAAATTATGATAGAGGCAGAGATACTGGGACAAAAAGGAACTCTTCAAGCCCTGGTGATACCCACCCAGAAGCTGCTGGTCATGTCGAGGCTCGACATGACCCATACATTATGGAGCAACACAAGATGACGCTAAATTTTCAGAAGTCGAATTTTTTTAGAAAGGAGCTGACCTTCCTGGCGCATATTCTGACCACCAAAGGCCTTAGACCACACCCAGAAAAAATAAGGGCAATTGAAGACTTTCCAAGGCCGAAAAACGCAAAACAACTCCGAGGATTTTTGGGCCTAATAAACTTTTATGCAAAGTTCACGAGTCAACATGCAAAGGAGACAGTGCCGCTGTTAGGACTATTTAAAAAAGGACAAGGTTGGAAATGGGAGAAGGAAGAAAAAAAAGCTTTCGACAGGGTCAAGAAATTATTCATAGACTCTGTCATGTTGGGGCACCCAGACCCCAGAAAACCATACATTTTGACAACAGATGCGAGCGACTACGCGCTGGGTGCAACGCTGAGCCAGAACGATGAACAGGGATTGGAAGGAGTCATTACCTTTGCAAGCCGGACCCTGAAAGGCGCAGAGATTGGGTACATGACAACTGAAAAAGAATTATTGGCGGTTGTATGGTCAATACAAAGGTTCCGTACATATATACTCGGAGCCAGGATCCAAGTGATAACTGATCATAAAGCCCTTACTTTCCCAAAAACATGGCGGTTCGCAGGGGATAGGTTACTGAGATGGGCGTTGCTTTTGCAGCACTACGATCTCGAAATAAAACATCGCCCTGAAGAAAAAATAGGGTAGCCGACGCATTAAGCCGACCACCGGAAGGGATGGACTTAAGCCCTGCAGGAAACAGCACGTTGGCAACCGTCCTGGCAAAAGAGCCCTCAAAAGAATTAACAAAGGATTTGGAGGCAGTGGGTGACCTGCAAAGAAAGCAAGAGAATTTAGAAAAGATATGGATAGGATGTGAAGATAAAAAGGAAGATTCAAGATATAGGGTACATAAAGGGTGTCTTCAGAAACAGACCAGAAATGGATTATGGAAAGTAATGCTACCCGAAGCACTGGCAGAAACCCTGATGAAGGAAAGCCACGAAATGTATGGTCATCAAAGAGCGAGGAAAATCTTTCGGATGTTAAACGAGGACTTTTCCTACCCTCTTTTAGCGAAGCGTGTGCGACAGACCCTGGCGACATGCGATACCTGTCAACGGAATAAGGTGCCAGTACAAACAACATACGCAGAAATGCAGACGATTATCCCAGATGGGCCACGAGATTTACTCTCAATCGACTTTTATGGGCCACTACCAACCTCAGTCGGAGGAACTAAACACATCTGAGTGACAATAGACGCCTTCACTAAGTACGTAGTTCTCTACCCACTAAAAAAGGCCGACGCAGCATCAACAATACGGAAGATATTTGGAGATTATATCTCGAGATACGGAAAACCAAATAAGATTCAATTTGACCATGGCACACTCCAAACAATGGTTAGAGAAACTGGAATCGGAAGGTATCCAGGCGAGTAGAGGAGCTAGGCCGGTTCTAACCCAGGGATCTCAGGGGGGAGCGGAGCGGGGGAGTCGAGCGCGGGGAAGCCGGGGTATGCATGGCGGAGGGGGGGGGGGTTCCTACATGCGCCAGCCGAGTGCGGGGTTCCGGCGGAGGGAAAGGGGAGGGGGTGGTGTTAGAGAGTGGGGAGGCTAGTTTTTGGTGACGATGTCTTCCAAGCGATAGCTGGACCCGCGGGCGAGAGGGGGAAGCCGCTGTCGATTTGTGGGGGAGGGGGCATCATAGAGTCGCGGGTCCTTGAAAACCCATAAAATCTGATAATTTATTATCAACATTATAGATGTAAGCGGAGCATTTTTGTCTAGACTATTCACAGGAGTTTATATATATAAAAAAAAAACAACTTAGACAAATGTGTGCATGTGTGTGCGTGTGTGTGTGTGTGTGTGTGTGTGTGTGTGTGTGTGTGTGTGTGTGTGTGTGTGTGTGTGTGTGTGTGTGTGTGTGTGTGTGTGTGTGTGTGTGTGTGTGTGTGTGTGTGTGTGTGTGTGTGTGTGTGCTGCAACGTTTCAACCACCTCGTCCGAAAGTCCCAAATTTTATAACTCTTTTTTTTTTTCTTACGTCGAGCGCCAGGGACCGTCATACCCTATCGCTTCGCATGTGCAACTCGAGCCTCATCATTCCATAGGTCCACACTTGAAAACCCATAAAATTTTACGACAGCATGCGACGAAGACAGTGATCCGGGGAAAAAAATGCATTTCCATCTTACAGGGCTTTAGTTTTTCATCTCTGAATGATAATATATACAGAGAGGGCAACGTCAAACCTTGATGCCGACACTTGAGATCATGCAGGTCTGGACAAGTTAGCCCCATGGTTAAGGATTGTTTTTCTTCGTTAACGCCACTCTCCAAGCTATTAGATTTTTTTATTGCTCCGCTATTCAGAGCATATATGATATCGGGGTGTTTATTTTGAAAGACTATAAACTTTCGGAGATTTGTGGATAAATACCTTTTTTAGGCTTCGACCGTGGACCACTTGAGCGCCGGTGGAGAGCCCATGAATTTTTTTTTCACTACACGCATCTCGACTGAGATGCTCTTTTATTTTTTTCCGGCAATCCAATGTGACATTAGAAAATTCTCGTGGGTTGGTGATATTTTCCGAGATGGTAGGGAAAGACGAAAAATGTCTAAAGGGGAAAACCATTTTTAATGATCTGCCGCGCTCAAAAGTGTTCGCACTTTGGATCGCGCAGTCAGTTAGTGAACATCATCTCTTTTCGGAAGCCTCGTTTCATCAAATATGGAGGGCAACGCGAAGAAGTCGGAACAAATCTTGCACGACCAAGCCGCGCTTCTAAGTTCATTCGAAGATTTTGCTGTGTGGGAACAACGGTGCGTTGAGTTTATCGAAGAATTGGAAACGCAAAGCCGGATTAAGCGCCCGCGACTATCAATTGGACTTCAACAGTCATTGATAGCCCAAATAGCGCGGCTAGAAAGGTTGAGGAATTCTGTGCGTAATCATTTTATACACACGGGTGCAGGACACGGTCATCATGGGCTAATCTGGCGAGAGATCGACACATCCTTCAATAGTCGAATATTGACCGGTTCCGTAATCAATCGCAACCACATCGAACCACGGCAATTTCTCAACGATGCTCGCGACCTAGTGCTTCAACATGTGCAAAATACTATCTGCAAACACAACAGTATCAAAGTTAATGCAGTGTTCAATGGTGAATTCGCGAGTGGAGACAAACATGCTAATAAAAGTGTCAACACGCGAAACTGTGAACTCTTTAACACAAGCGATTTGAATGAGTGGTACCAGCAACGCGTTATGGAGCCCACGTTAACCTTACTGGACGAATTTCAAGAACGAGATAGTGGCTGGGCTCTACGGAAAATACTTAACCTCACGATAAATGTGAATAAGTATAACCCGATGCGTGCTGGGTGCTCCATATCATTACCGCGGGAAATGATAATGAAGAGAGCTGTGATTAACGTCAAATCCAACGATAACGCATGTTTCGCGTGGGCAGTTGTCGCTGCTTTATACCCAGCCGAACGACACAGTGACCGTCCGTCATCGTACCCACATTACTCAAGCGTACTGAATCTACAGGACATTCAATTCCCGGTAACCATACACCAAATAAAAAAATTTGAGCTGCAAAACGATTTATCCATCAACGTGTACACCACCACCACCACCGCCAAAAAGGACATCGTTCCAATACGCGTGACTCAAAATAAGAAGGAAAAGCACATCAATTTGTTGTACACGCAAGACACCGAGGACAACAAGGTGGGGCATTTTACATGGATTAAGAACTTGTCGAGACTCGTAAACGCACAACTGAGCAAAAAGGAGCACAAAAAATATATCTGTGAAAGGTATGTAAAGTTAACATAAGTTATATTCCGTTGGCATGTACTAGATGGATTGAACGAAACAATGTTTTTTTTTGCAGGTGCTTGCATTACTTCGGATCCGAGGATAAATTGCAATCGCACGAGGTCGATTGTGGAGCAATAAACGACTGCGCGATCCGACTACCGAATGACACCAACAAGTGGCTCCAATTCACCAACTTTAGCCGGAAAGAGCGACATCCGTTCATTGTGTATGCCGATTTGGAGTGTGTTTTAGCAAAGACTGATAGGAAGACCCAAGCAAAAGATATGTATCAGCACCATGAAGTGTTTAGTATCGAATATTACGTGTGTTGTTCGTACGATCAACCGCTCTCTTCGTATCATTCGCGTCGCAGTGCTGATTGTGTATCGTGGTTTGTCGAAGAACTGAAAAATCTAGCATTGCGCATAAAAGAAATTTTCTGCGACAATGTCCCAATGATTTATCTGACACCGAGCGAGTGGGCAAGTTTTCGCAAAGCGACCCAATGTCATATATGCAGGAAACCATTCGCGCAAGACGATATACGCGTTCGAGATCATTGCCATCTGACTGGACGCTATAGAGGCCCTGCCCATTCTAATAGCAATTTAAACTACAAACAGTCATTCTTCATTCCAGTAGTTTTTCACAATTTATCGGGTTACGATGCACATTTCATCATCAAGGAAGTAGCCACAGCGTTCGAAGGAAAGACCGATGTGCTTCCAATCACAAAAGAGAAATACGTCTCCTTTACGAAGCACATTCAAATCACAGACGATTCTAAACAGAAAATACAATTGCGCTTCATCGATTCATACAAATTCCTCAATACCAGTCTCGACAAATTAGCCTCCTTTTTGACCGAGGACAAACTCAAAATTTTACGCATGCAATTTTCAACTCTATCGACGGACAATTTCAATTTGCTGACACGAAAAGGGGTCTTCCCCTATGAGTATATTGACAACGTGAGCAGGTTGGACGACACTTCCTTACCACCACGTGACGCATTTTATAGTTCCCTGACAGATGCTACAGTATCGGAGAGCGAGTACGCACATGCGGAGAACGTTTGGGAGCGGTTCTCCATTCGAACGCTGGGTGACTATAGCGATTTGTACTTGAAGACAGATGTCTTGTTATTAGCTGATATTTTCGAAAACTTTCGGAATACGTGCATTGAGAGCTATGGCCTCGATCCCGCGTATTACTACACATTGCCGGGATATACCTGGGATGCGATGTTAAAACACTCGAATGTCAAGTTTGAATTACTAACTGACATCGACATGGTTTTATTCGTTGAGCGGGGTATACGCGGTGGTCTCAGTCAATGCTCAAACCGATATGCACACGCTAATAATAAGTACATGGAGTCGTTTGATCCATCGAAAGAATCATCATACTTGATGTATTTTGACGTCAACAATTTGTATGGATGGGCAATGTGTCAACCCTTGCCATATGGAGATTTTCGATGGGTCAACGACGTGTCCAAGTTTGATCCATTATCCATTGCGCTAGATTCACCAACAGGCTACATCCTTGAGGTCGACTTGGAATATCCCCAATCTCTACATGATGCGCACAAAGACCTACCGTTTTGCCCAATACACGAAAAACCACCGGGTAAGCAGCAGGAAAAACTACTAGCAACCGTCTGCGATAAAAAAACGCTACATCATACACTACAGAAATTTACAACAATGTTTACGTCATGGACTTTGCCTCACGAAAATCCATAGGGTATTACAATTCACACAATCCCCATGGCTACGTTCATATATCGAGTTAAATACTCAGTTTCGAACGCTGGCCAAAAACGATTTTGAAAAGAATTTATTCAAATTGATGAATAATGCGGTGTTTGGCAAAACGATGGAGAATGTGCGCAATCATGTAGATGTAAAGCTTTTGACAAAATGGGAGGGCAGGTATGGCGCGGAGGCAATGATTGCGAAGCCAAACTTCCACAGCCGAAGCGTTTTTTCCGAAAACCTCGTCGCCGTAGAATTGCGCAATCTCGAGGTGAAGTTCAACAAGCCGATATATGTGGGTATGTGCATACTCGACATATCCAAAACGTGCTTGTATGGATTTCATCACGAGTATATGGTACCATTGTATCGGAATAAATGTAAAGTGATGTATACCGATACAGATAGCCTCATATATGCCATTCAGAGCGAAGATGTATATGCAGACATGAAGTGCGACATTGAAAAATTTGATACGAGCGACTATTCAGCGGACAATAGGTATGATATGCCGCTTGTCAACAAAAAGGTACCCGGTCTCATGAAAGACGAATGCAATGGCGCAATTATGACCGAGTTCATTGGACTTCGATCGAAAATGTATGCGACACGTGTCGAGGGTAAGAAGGACACGAAAAAAGTTAAAGGTGTCAAGAGCAGTGTTGTGGCTAGGACAATCACGTTTGACGATTATGCCCGATGCTTGAAGGAGGACATTGAAATGATGCGTAGCCAAACGTGTATTCGATCGAAGTTGCACAAGGTCTACACCATTCGTGAGACGAAAATCGCTCTAAGTCCTCATGATGATAAGCGGTATATCATACCTGGGACCTCCGACACCCTACCATGGGGGCATTACAGAATACCGTCGTGAAAAGCTTTGTAATTTTTTTTTCCACAACCTTGATGTAAAATTGTGTATATTTTTGTGAATATCGATGTATAAAACTCGTAAAAATGATGTATATATTTTGTTCACTCGATGTTAAAATGATGTTTGTTGTATATTGTGCAAGAATGGATTATTTTTTTGTATATTGTATGGATGTATTTTTTTGTTTTTTGTATATTGTATGGATGATGTTTGTTGTATATTGTGCAAGAATGGATTAATTTTTTTCCATAAATAAAGAAGCGGACTTTTTATAATCCCATGTGTTTATTCACTCTATCCATCTCCTCACGTTCCATGAAAAAAGGGCGACGGCAAGAAGGGGGGAAGCAAGCCTGCTGTGGAGTCGGTCGGAGGCCTTGGAGGGATGCGGGGACGACCAGCAGGTCAAGAGTCATAAAACACATATTTTTCCACTTTCTTTATTACCGACTACAAATCGGATTTACTTATCCAACTATTGTGGCTATTGTCGAAACCTAACCACTTTACAAACATTCGATTACCGCGCTTCTTCAATACCGCTTCGATGAGATAGATATCGGGGTGCTTGACACTGAGAAGCTCTTGTTCGTAGAAACCACCGGCGATCGGTTCATCTTTATGGTCCTTCAAGTGGTACGTCACGGGATGAGTTTTTTTCACACGATAGATTGTAAATATTTCCGTTGTCCAGTTTGGGGTGTAACCCTTTTCGAAAACAGTCTTAAATTTGCTGATTCTCACTTTATCACCAACGGCGAATTTTGGCGATCTTTTCATTGGAGGCTTATTAAAAATCTGCTGCAATTGCTTCTCATTTTCCGCGTTGACATTTCTCGGCTTCATCTTAATGGTGCGGTGTACAGAATCGTTGTACTCGGCAATTAGATTATCAAGAATATCGATCCACTTATAATTACCACGAAGACTAAATTGCATCCACATCTTGTTCTTCAATGTACGATTGAAACGCTCGCAAATGGATGCCTTCAAGTTGCTATATGTTGAATACATGTGAATATTGTACTTTTTCATGACGGCCTTAAAGTCACAATTGTAGAATTCTTTTCCTTGATCAACGTGTAAGTTCTGCGGTATGCGTCCCTTAACGAGAATCGACTTCATTGCTGCTGCTGCATCTTTGCCATTCTCACTTAGCATTGGCACGGCCCAGGCGAATTTCGAGAAGGTATCGATGACGGTGAGGAGAAATTTGTGGTTGGAGTTTTGACGAGCGTATGATGACATATCGACGAGGTCGGCTTGCCAGGTTTCGTCCAAGCCACGGATGTCCACATGTCGACGCGGATAGTTTCGTCGAGCAGGCTTATGTAGCTCCAGCACGAGAGCGCCCCTTTTTTCGTTCATTTTCCAGTCCACTCAGTCGTGCGTCCAATTCAGCAATGACGTTCGAATTACGAATCACCAAATCTTGTAGAGCTTTGACATCGGCCTCGAGTGTCCTCGCAATGTCTCGTATCGTAGCTTCAAGTCCATTAACCAACAAGTGACTACTCTCATTCATTTCTTTGCGTATGTTCTTAATGATAGTTCGAGATTTCTTTTGTAACGCACTTAGAGTGATGGCGTCATCTTCTCCTTCCGGATTTGCAATGTTACACAATCGTTTGTGCCCCAAGTCATAATGATCATCTGCGGTAATTCTAAAGCCAATCCCGGGTCGACCTGGAGGACCTTGCTTATTGTGGAGTACACTCCTACTCGAATGACGTCCAAACACATCGACACTCATGATGAGAATGCGTAAATTCCCCGATGTCGAGTTAATAAATGATTTCAGCTTCACGCAATTCTTCAATAATCGATATAATTTCATTCGCATGTGATGAATTTCCGGCTGCTTGGGATGCCAGAAGTAAGCGAAGCCGATCCACTAGCTCGTTTGGATTGTCCCAATAAATATAGTCCAATTGGGTGTTTTTTCTAGCTAGCTTATACTTTGGCATACCCTGTCCCACATGATGATCGACTATATTTGCGATATATGTGTTAAATTTGTGGCTGGTGTTACGTCGTATAGCCTCACTAGGCTTATACAATTTTTTGTGCGCATTCGTCGAGATTACAATCTTTTCGTAGTTTTTCAAATCGTCCGGTGTGAGAGTTTCAACATTAGGCACTTTTTTAAACAACAGCTCCGTTAATCCAACAGTTTTCGCATAACTTGCATCTCCCACACGAATATGTTCAGAGTCGAAAATTATCGGAGAATTGCCAATCATTAATTTGTTGTTAGCGAGATTTCGTACACCATATAATACATCCAAGGTTGCCTTTCTATTTGTTTGTAATAGCAGGAGATATTCGCTGATCAGCTCATCGACATTTTGCGAGTCATCATGATCCTCATATATTAATTTAAACGAATCTTGTGTTTCACTCTTCAAGGAATCATGTGTCGCATTTTGCTGTTTCACAGTATTTAAGGCATCTTCTTTTTCTTTTTCAACATTATCTCCCACTTTTTCATCCTTAATTTCCTCCTTCACCGCCACCACCTCACCGTTTTTATACGACACCAATTTCTCCAATGGCCCGACTATAGGCTTAAAGACATCCTGCATCCTCTGCTGATCGTTATCTTTCCCAATTTTCATCATTCGATGCTTTCGTCTGATTGCATCGCTCGCCTTGGCAATTTCACGCAACACATCCTTTTCACGCAACAATTGTTCGCTCTTCATGTTGTCACTACCACGGCATGCGTAATACTGTCTCTTCAACTACCAGCGATGAGTCATTTATCAATAGTGAGAAAATAATCAAAACCTTGTCTATATCGACCTCCGTTAATATCGCTATCCTTGTTAATCGTGATAAATGCATACTTGTCAGAATTCCAGCATTTCACGCACATGTTTTTAAAGCACGTATAAGTCATATCCGTATTAACATGGTCATTGTAAACGTGTTTGAGATTCATATCATCCTGCTTGAAAAGCACCACGAAATTTGCATTATCCCTCACAAGATGTTTGGGAATACGAGTGTACGTCGGACAAAGATAAAAACTGTCAACAATCTCATGTCGTCCCATGGAAAAGAAGGCCCGAACATTATCCTGCTTTTCGCATGCTATGTCATCAAAGATGAATATAGAGTTGGATCGTGCATCACTTGGCGCTATCACTTGTTCATGTGCCTCGAATGGATGATATTCAACTCCGCTCACAGGTTCGAGTAATTGTTCGAGCAACTTATACTTTGGCTGCTTGAGCGATTTGGAATACAAGTAAATATTCTCAAATCTCAAACCATTCGGATGGATGATGAGGGTGAGCAAAGCGTTGGTTTTCCCACAATTCGATGGACCGCAAAACAGTGCACGTATGCTGTCCGGCAATAAATTCCCATGGCGTTTCTTTTTCCCTCCACGGTCTTCGACAAACTCGTCGAAATTTATCACGGGAAGTCCGCCTCCGATAGTTTGCTTCCTGGACGTCATCTTACACACGACTAACGGCGAAATCATATAAATAGGCTTCTTATAGGGATTATCCATCAGTCGCGTATTGTCTTTAGACATGATTGTGCATAGGAAGAGTGGTAAAGGTTTGGTCAACCGCCTAATCAACAAACTCCCCGTTGAACTACATTTGCCTGGATATCAGTATTGTGGACCAGGCACAAAGTTGGCCAAGCGCCTTGCTCGTGGTGATCCGGGCATTAATCCATTGGATACGGCTTGCAAACAACACGATATTGCGTATTCGAAAAATCCGGATAATCTTGAGGCGAGACATTTGGCGGATAAAGTGTTGGCTGAACAAGCTAGGCAACGTGTTACCGCGAGAGACGCTAGTATCGGTGAAAAAGCCAGTGCTTGGGGTGTGGCAAATATTATGAAGACAAAGAGAAAATTTGGCATGGGAATGAAGGCCCGCAAGGGTGGCGTTTGTTTGAAAAAGATAATTGGCGCTGTAAAGAAGGCAATGATTCAAAGTAATGATCCGCATAAGATTATTAAATCAGCTTTAAAGGGTGCTCGTGCAGCTGTAAAGTTGCAAGGTGGTAAAGTGCGCACACCTCGGGTTCTACCTGTACCCCATAAAATTGGTGGTTTATTGCCCTTCCTCGTGCCCATTTTTGCTGGTCTTAGCGCTGCGGGTGCTTTGTCGGGTGGTGCGGCTAGTATAGCTAAAGCCGTAAATGCTGCTCAAGCAGCTAAACGTGAATTGGATGAAAGTAAGCGTCATAATCGGACAATTGAAGCAATTGCATTAGGTCGGGGTCTACATCTGAAACCATATAAGCAAGGATTGGGCCTTCATATCAAGCCAAAAAACTAGAAGTTACGCTACCTCACCGACCCCTCACCGACCACGACCTACTTAAATATGCAAAAATCCTAAAGATTCCACATTTTCGCGGAGTTTACATGCGCGACACATTGCCTGCGAGCGGACCTCTCAAATGTGAAGCAGCAATTGTAAATTTGGATGAAAATGTCGGTCCTGGCACGCATTGGGTCGCTTACAAAAAGACCGGATGGAAAGTCATGTACTTTGATAGTTTCGGCAATCTTCCACCACCATTCGAGCTCATGAGATATTTCCGTGTCGGTAGCGTTCATTATAATTATACTAGATATCAGGAATATGATACGATTGAATGTGGACATTTGTGCCTGAAGTTTCTTTCTCGACAATTGCAGCACAAAGACAAATATACACTATATATAGGAGGGAAATGACGTGGCGAATTCAGTTGTTAATTTACCAGCATCATGGACGAAAGTTTAACATTGACCATATCTGGCTCATCGTCCATACTCGAGGCGCAGTACTTTCCCCCCATCGAACCCTCGCCACACAAAAATTATACCCTCGGTCTCGTGGAATTGTTAACCTTCAACTCTATTCCAAATATCGACGTTGACCATGATAAACTTTACGTGGGAGATGAGGTGTTGACGATACCTACGGGCAGTTATGAAATAGAGGATATTGAGACGTTTGTACAAGCAGAGCTCGCGCGTAAAAACATCAGCATCAGCATTAAACCCAACAATAACACGCTACGCAGTGAGATCGAGTGTGATCGTGATGTCAATTTTGAGCCAAAAGATTCTATTGGTCATCTACTAGGCTTCACCGCACGCAAATTGGAAGCCAATAAAAGACACGAATCCGATCTTCCAGTAGCCATTCTCAAAGTGAACGCCCTACGCGTTGAGTGCAACATTACCGCTGGCGCCTATATTAACGGACAAAAAGTACACACAATTCACGAATTTTTTCCATCTGTGCCACCGGGCTATAAGATCATTGAAGTTCCCTCCCACGTAATTTATCTGCCAATCACGAGCCGAACGATTGACACAATAGAGCTTCGCATAGTGGATCAAGACGGTGATTTGGTAAATTTCCGCGGTGAAGTAATCACCATACGCCTGCATATAAAGTCGTGATGGGCATTGTTTTCAACAGATCTTCCAATAACAATAAACGGTCATGGATAAAAACAATCAGTCGTCAAACTGATACCTCAAACTACTGAGTACGTCAAACTCAAAACGTGCTACTCTTGAAGAGTTTGGGTATCAAAGTGCGTGGCGAAAGCGTGTAAAAAATTATTTAGTCTGTGCTCTGTGCATCTGTTGCGTAAAATGGAAGAAGAAATTGTAAACATTCAAACGCCTGTGGTCTTTGATGAATCCATCATCCATTGTGAGATTCACGCTCATCAGCCATATGCATCTTCAACCTTCAATAACAGCGATGAAATCCGTATTGCCATCCAACATCAAGACCTCTGTATCCTGCCAAGCAAGAGTTCGCTACACATATGTGGAAAATTATCCAAGCGTGATGGGGCGCCAACCACTGCTACAAGTCTCGTCAACAATGCCATTTGTCATTTGTTTGAGGAAGTGCGATATGAGCTGAATGCCATAGAAATCGATCGTAATAAGAATGTCGGCATTACGAGTGTAATTAAGGGATATTCATCTCTCTCACCGGCCAAAAGTTCTATGCTCGAGAACACTGGATGGCTCGATGTCGAAGAGACCAAGCAGATTGTAGATGTATCGGGAAACTTTGATGTGTGCATTCCGCTCAGCATGCTCCTCGGATTTGCCGAAGATTATCGGAAAATTGTCGTAAATGCCAAGCACGAGTTGATTCTCACGAGATCAAAGACTGACGACAATGCCATTGTACAAACAGCGCCTGAAGACTACAAACTCGTATTGCATAAAATAGAATGGCTCGTGCCGTATGTGACAGTCTCGGATCAGCGAAAAATTCAACTGTTAAAGTTTCTCGCCAAGGACGCACCAATCTCCATGAGTTTCCGAACATGGGAACTGTATGAATATCCATTGCTGCCTGCCACCTCCAAGCACGTGTGGTCTGTGAAAACTTCGAATCAGCTGGAGAAACCACGATATGTCATACTCGCGTTGCAAACGGAACGGAAAAATAAGAAACAACACAATGCGAGCCACTTTGATCATTGTAACCTGAGCGACGTCAAACTATACCTCAACTCGCAATGTTATCCATATGGAAATTTAAATTTGAACATTGATAAAAATCAATATGCTCTTCTCTACGAGATGTATGCAAACTTTCAGCCGACCTATTACAACAAAGAGGCTGAACCATGGCTGAGTAGGATGGAATTTTTAGAAAAAGCCCCCCTCGTTGTCATTGACTGCTCAAAACAAAACGATTCGCTTAAGTCCGGTCCTGTTGATGTGCGCCTTGAGTTTGAATTGAAAAACAATATTCCACCACAAACTTCAGCGTACTGCATGATCCTCCATGATCGTATTGTCGAGTACAATCCAATCAGTGGTGGGGTTAAAAAATTGGTATAAAATCATGCCAATGATCCGCGCCCACTTCAGTCATCATGGAGCTTATCGTCGACGTGCAAGGGTTCAAGAGACCCGTCAACGAATTTGTCCTAAAGGAGATGTCCATCGTCAAACTCCATGAGAAGAACGCTGAACCGCTGACATTCTTCTTCGATGCACCATTCGCCTGGGACGCTTTACCGGCCAAGTACAAAATGACAAACAAGTGGCTGGAACGCAATTATCATGGAATACGATGGGAACACAGTGGCATACCATACGAGGCAGCTAGAACGACAATTCGAGGAATCTTGGAAGGAGCTCCTACGATCTATGCCAAGGGATTCGAGAAGTGCTCATGGCTATCGAGATTCACGGATTCAGCAACAAAAGTCATCGATCTAGAGACTTTGGACTGTCCATCGCTGCAGAAGTTGCCGAAAATCGCAAACGTTAAATGTCCGCATCATTCCTTCAATACAAAATACAATTGCGCCAAAGCGAATGTAAAGTCGTTGAAAAGCTGGCTCTCTGTGTACGGAGCGTTGTGTGAGCGAGGGATTTTTTTTAAATGAATAAAAACATTTTGAACAAATATCGTTCTCCATTTATTTCCTATATCTACGGCGAATACAGTTTGACGACAATTTTTTTTACATTATATTCGATGAAAAAGTTTTTTCGTACATTTTTACATAGCACCAAGCGTTGAAAACTCTACGATGATGACTGTGATGCAAACAGTTGTTGTACTCTACGATGGTGACGATGCCAGCTGCCGCTGAACTCGTTGTTTCCATCGGGCCTTCACGAGCGTTCTTTTCCACCATACTCAGACTCGAGCGTCGAAAACTCTACGATGATGATGATGACTGTGATGCAAACAGTCCTTGCACTCTACGATGGTGATGATGCTGGCTGCTGTTGAACTCGTTGTTTCCACCGGGCCTTCACGAGCGTTCTTTTCCACCATACTCAGACTCGATGGAACTCGACGCTATTGTATTTTCCACCAATGTACTTCATGTAGAGTTGACCATTGCGCGCCAGTTGCAGCATACTCTCGAACATTTTCAGATCTTGATCGAAGGCCTTTACCAGCCGCGCTGGCAAGAAGACGGCAAACTCATTTGCAACGTCCACGATGTAGCGTTTTCCAAACTTGGTCTGTACAGCTCTCATGTTCGTGATTTGATAATCCGAGTGGACGTGGAGTTCTGACAGCTTCTTCGTTGGGAGGAATTCCGCCATCAGGCTGACTTTGTTGATATTTGAGAGATCCATTTTCACTCTTTTTCAAAGTTCTTTTCGGAGAAGTTGATGGTGCGATGGAATAGTGCAGTCTGAGCTTGGTCCACGAAATCATAAGCTCCCTCGTAACCCCTCCACTCAGATTTTAAAAACTTCTCCCCACTTATCCAATCATAGGCATGTATAACAGGTTCAAACACGTTCGAAGAACCCCGCACGTAGAGAATTTCCCCCCTCGCAACACTTTTCACAGTCCCGACGTTGGGGTGGGGGACCATCAATGTGATCCTTCATCTGTGGCGTATTATAATGCTCCATGCATGGAAGATACGATATCACTTCACTATCGTTCCGATGATGCTCCGGCAAACGATCCCACAGTAAACCAATAAAGTTACCCCAATACTTTAGGAGCAAGACCTTTGGAACCTGTTCGAGCTCGTTTTTGGTCAAGTCCAGGGGGTGCTTGGCCGGATGCACTGCGTACATACTCGCACATGTGAACATCTTGACGTAATCTTGTGGAATGAAACCTCGACGGGTTGAAACTTGTTGTGGAATAACGCTGCAGCTGCATGCAATAAATAAAGCATTTTATGGGCTTTGAAGGGTAACCCTTCATATGGGAACTATCGTTATCTCACTCTCGAAAATTGTCCTAGCCATAAATGGAAGTTTCCCACACACACACACACACACACACACACACACACACACACACACACACACACACACACACACACACACACACACACACACACACACACACACACACACACACACACACACACACACACACACACACACACACACACACACACACACACACACACACACGCACGCACACACTTACACACACACGCACACACATGCACACATTTGTCTAAGTTGTTTTTTTTATATATATAAACTCCTGTGAATAGTCTAGACAAAAATGCTCCGCTTACATCTATAATGTTGATAATAAATTATCAGATTTTATGGGCTTTCAAGGACCCGAAACTCTATGATGCCCCCTCCCCGACAGAGTCGACAGCGGCTTCCCCCTCTCGCCCGCGGGTCCAGATATCGCTTGGAAGACATCGTCACCAAAAACTAGCCTCCCCACTCTCTAACACCACCCCCTCCCCTTTCCCTCCGCCGGAACCCCGCACTCGGCTGCCGCATGCAGGACCCCCCCCTCCGCCATGCATACCCCGGCTTCCCCGCGCTCGACTCCCCCGCTCCGCTCCCCCCTGAGATCCCTGGGTTAGAACCGGCCTAGCTCCTCTACTCAGGCGATATTTTCATCATTAAGATATCCTCAGGGGAATATAGTTGAAAGAGTGAATCGAGAATTAGGCCGATTCTTTCGCACATTTCTTGAAGATGAACACTCGGGATGGTTTAAGTGGGTCCCAATTATCCAAGAGCGTATCAATCAAACTCATCACGAAACGACAGAAGTCACACCGCAAGAAATACATCAGAGAAAGAAACCATATCGACTTTGGCGAGAACTAATCTTAGGAATAAAAGAGAATAAAGAAGATAAAGAGATGTCATACGAAGAAAAAATTGAACTGGTGCATGAAAGGATTCAGAAGAAAGGATGGGCACCCCCATGGAAATTTATGTATGTAAAATATATGCAGAAAATATATGCTACATATAAATATATATATATATATATATATATATATATATCGGTCGCATATATAGTGACGAAAAATCGAATAATACGAATATATTCGGTATATATGCACCAAATATATGACCCATATATTTTCGATAAATTTTTCTGACCAAAAAAATATATGCTACGTATAAACACTATATATGATGCACATATGAGGCATATATTTTCGATATATTTTCAATCTATTTTTTTGTCAGAAAAATATATCAAAAATGTATGCGTCATATATGACTCATATATGTGTCATATATGACGCATACATTTTTGATACATATTCCTGACAAGAAATATATGCTGTGTATAAACACTATTACAGTTAAACTTAATTAAACTTAAAACTTAAACTGAAAAAAACTTAACTTACAGTTAAAGTACACTATTACATATAAACACTATATACAAATATGATACGCATATCTCTATATATGTGGCGTATATGTACCATTTATGCAGTATATATGTGGTACGTATGCAGTGTGTATGCAACATATATGCTAAATATATGTGGTATATATGCAGGGTAAATGCTACATATATCATTGATATATAATACATTGATATACAGTAATACCGCGCATATACATCTCATATATAAAAACATTACGAAAATTATAATTTGGCACATATATGCAACATATATTTTCAATGTATGGCATACATTTCACATATATTATAATTATTAATAAAATAAATTTGCAGTATATTTTTGCGTATATAAATTTCCATGGGCGGGACGAGCCGAAAAATTTAACCAGACGCACAAAACATACAAATTCGAGGAAGGAGAGTTGGTATTAGTACGTACATTAAACGTTTCGGATCCAGCAAAGCAGATAACGGCAAAATTTCTACCACTCTACGAAGAACCATACAAAATTTGAAAAATGCGTGGGAATAGCAACGTATTTGCTTATAGATCCAACGACAAAGCGCTACCGCGGGAAATTTCACGGTAGCCTTTTCAAAAAATACAAACAGAGGGAGGAAACGATCGGCACATAGAAGATGGAAGGGGACTGATAGGGGAGGAGCATAAGAAAGCGTCAGGCGTGATGAACAAATCCAATCAACGAAAAAAAAAGAGAAAAGAGAGCGAGAGGGAGGGGAGAAGGGAATAAAAGCGCGGCACGCACCAACTCCAAAAGAGAGTCACCATGAGAAGAGTCGAGGATACCCCGGAAACAGAACAAAAGGCGAGCGAGGAAAAAGCAGCAGCATGGAAATTAATAAAGATCGATACACCAAAGTATAAATCATTAAAGAGAGTTTGGAATAAACACATCAAGAAACAAATAAAATTGAGAAAAACAGCGGAGAATGAAGAAACCGACCAACTCTACAAGGCGACAAATGAAAACATAGGCGGCTGGTAACATGGCTCATCCGTTCGCGAATCACCCGGTGAGAGGCTTAAAGGGAAGATATGCAAACATCGAAATAATTGCTATAAGAGATATAGCACATTTCTATGTGCACCTGCAGGGAGCAAAAAATATCATAAAGGCGATCGAAGAAATCCAAAGTGACCATCCGGAAATCCACCCGGTAGTAGAGGAGGAGTTATATGAGGGAACAAGCATCCTACTCCGGCAAACGGACGGTTTCACCCGCGCCACGGTCGTCAAGGAACACGGGGTAAATTTGAGGTATGGCTTGGTGACTGGGGAATGGCGACCCTGGTGAGCCAGGAGCAATGCTTCACACCACCAACAGCCTTAAGGAGCGTGACTTACCAGGCAATCGCCATAGCCCTACCAGAAATTCAGGAAGCCGAAGGTGGTGAAAACAGAGAACAATAACACCAAATAATAAAACTGATTGACGATACCCGATGGACCATGGAAATTATAAACACCGAAAGAGAACGTGACGGAGCGTGGGTGAGCCTGACTCTCGAAGGAGAATCAATTCTCCGAGGAAAAAAGCTCAGCGAAATCACTCTGAGCCAGGGATGGGCAACACCAGCGGACGAGAATCACACCTTCGGATGGAGTCACGACGGGGAAAGATTCGGGGAACCACGGATCCACCGGTCATACGAGGCGAAATACGTCCGGGCAAGAACTTCGGGTCGGGAGACGGAGGCAGAAAACCGGACGTCAGAAGAAAACGACTGCACGGCAGAAACGAGGTACGGCGCGGAAGAAGAGGAGTCGAACGTATCCGAGGCAGAGATCGACGAGGGACGAAATCGGTGAGATTGGGCGTCAGGGGCCCCGGTCGAGGAGGAAAGCGAGGATGAGGACGATCAACGATCGATATCGTCAATATAAAAAAAAAAAAGTGAAAGAATTTTGGCGATGAGCGAAAGAAGTTTTTTTTTGTTATATTTTGTTATATTTTGTAAAAAAAAATATTATATTTTGTTTTGAGAGGAAAAGTTTTTTTTTAGTTGACATTTTTTTTTTCAGCGAAAAAGTTTTATTTTGTGTCAATTTGTAAAAAGAGTGATGAGTGAAAGAATTTTTGTGATGAGCGGAAAAGTTTTTTTTCGTGTGAATATTTTTTTTTTTTTGAGCAAAAAGGGGTTTTTTATTTTAATGAGCGGAAAGTTGTTATACAATGAGATAAAAGTTGTTATATTTTTTATGTTAGCGAAAAGTTTTTTTTTATTTTAATGAGCGGAAAATCGTTATATTTATACAATGAGCGAAAAGTTGTTATATTTTTTTTTAGGAAATGTTACGATGAGCGAAAAGTTTTTTTTATTTTTGAAACGAAAAAAAAATATATTTATTTTGGCAATGAGCGAAAAGTCGTCTTTTGTTGTTAAAAGGAACCTGATGATCAGTGAGAAGGTTCTTCTTTTACTGTAAATAGCACCCGTTTAGAAGCCCTGGTCATTGTAAAAAAAAAATAAAAAAAAAGTTTTAATCGGCATCACAGATTAATATATAAATAAAACAAACAAACGGAAAGGAAATCATCGAAAATCTTGAGAAATTTCAAGGAACCTCACGAGAATTTCGATAATTTCGGGGGACAATGAGACGTATAGGTACGTCTCAGGTGCGAGTTTCTCCCAAGTACGCGAAAGCCAAAATTGTTGACACGCCCGGTCAATGCCTCTAAACCCGCCTATTAGGAAGAAAGTTGAAAACTTTTATCTCGACTACGCTTGTGATCGGTAGGTGCGAAGAGCTTCGAACCATGCAGCAAGTAGTTGGTGGTGACGCACGGCGAACGACAGCGCTCATATGAAGATATTAGCGCTCTCGTTCCCTCTAGTTTTATACTACAGATTCAATCATCTAAATAAATGATGGCATTGTCTTCGCGAACGGAGCCCGTGGCCAAATATTGACGTAAATCATGACACACCGTGAGTGTTCGCCGGTGGCTCGCTGCAAAATGCAGTGACAATATTTGCAATCAATCATTTAAACCATGGACTTTAATCTCGACCACGCTTGTCATCGGTAGGTGCGAAGAGGTTCGCACCGATCAGCAAGTCTTAGCTGGTGACGCACTGCGAATGACAGCGCTCATATGAAGATATTAGCGCTCTCGCTCGATCTAGCGTTATACTACAGATTCAATTATGTAAATAATTTATGATATTTTCTTCTCGAAAGGAGCCTGTCGCCAAACATTGACGTAAATCATAACACACCGTGAGTGTTCACGGGTGGCTCGCTGCAAAATGCATGGACAATATTTGCAATCAATCATTTAAGCCATGGACTTTTATCACGACCACGTTTGTGATCGGTAGGTGCGAAGAGCTTCGCACCGCTCATCAAGTCTGCGGGTGACGCACTGCAAATGACAGCGCTGATATGAAGAAATTAGCGCTCTCGCTCGATCTAGTTTTATACTACAGATTCAATTATCTAAATAATTGATGACATTTTCTTTTCGAATGAAGCCTGTCGCCAAATATGGGCGTAAATCATGACACACCGTCAGTCTTCGCCGGTGGCTCGCTGCAAAATGCAGTGATAATATTGGCAATCAATCATTTAAACCATGGACTTTTATCTCGACCACGCTTGGGATCGATAGGTGCGAAGAGCTTCGCACAGCTCAGTAAGTCTTTGCTGGTGCAGCACTGCGAATGACAGCGCTCATATAAAGATATTAGCGCTCTCGCTCGATCTAGCTTTATACTACAGATTCGATTATGTAAATAATTTATGTCATTTTCTACTTGAATGGAGCCTGTCGCAAAATATTGACGTAAATCATGACACGCCGTGAGTGTTCGCCGCCGGCTGGCTCGAAAATGCAGAGAAAGAATTTGCAATCAATCAATTAAACGATGAACTTTGATCTCGACCACGCTTGCAATCAGTAGGTACGAAGGGTTTCGCACCGCTCAGCAAATCGATGCGGGAGTCGCACTGCGAACGACAGCGCTCATACGAAGATATTAGCGCTCTCGCTCAATCTATATTGAAAAATATTGACGTAAATAATGACAGACTTCGATTGATCGCTGGTGGCTCGCTCGCAAATGCAGTGACAATATTTGCAATCAATCATTTAAACGATGGTCTTTTATCTCGACCACGCTTGTGATCGGTAGGTGCGAAGAGCTTCGCACCGCTCAACAAGTGTTTGCGGGTGACACACTGCAAATGACAGCGTTCATATGAAGATATTAGCGCTCCTCGCTCGATCTAGTTTTATACTACAGATTCAAATATCTAAATAATTGATGGCATTTTCTTCTCGAATGGAGCTTGTCGCCAAATGGTGACGTAAATCATGACACACTGTGAGTGTTTGCCGATGGCTAGCTGCAAAATACAGTGACAATATTTGCAATCAATCATTTAAACGATGGACTTTTATCTCGCCCACGCTTGTGATGGGTAGGTCCGAAGAGCTTCGCACCACTCAGCAAGTCTTTGCTGGTGAAGCACTGCGAATGACAGGGCTCATATGAAGATAATAGCGCTCTCACTCAATCTAGTATTATAATACAGATGCAATTATGTAAATAATTAATGGCATTTTCTTTTCGAATGGAGCCGGTCGCCAAATAATGACGTAAATCATGACACACCGTGAGTGTTCGCCGGTGGCTCGCTGCAAAATGCAGTGACAATATTTGCAATCATTCGTTTAGACCACGGAGTTTTATCTCGACCACGCTTCGGTAGGTGCGAAGAGCTTCACACCACTCAGCAAGTCTTTTCCGGTGACGAATGACAGCGCTCATATGAAGATATTATCGCTCTCGCTCGATCTAGTTTTATACTACAGATTCAATTATCTAAACTATTGGTGGCATTTTCTTCTCGAATGGAGCCTGTCGCCAAATATTGAAATAAATCATGACACTCCTCGAGTGTTCGCCGGCGGCTCGCTCGAAAATGCAGTGAAAATATTTGCAATCAATCATTTAAACGATGGACTTTTATCTCGGCCACGTTTGCGATCGGGAGGTGCGAAGAGCCTCGCAACGCTCAGCAAGTTTTTGCTGGTGACGCACTGCGAACGATAGCGCTCATATGAAGAAATTATCGCTCTCGCTCGATCTAGTATTATACTACAGATTCAATTGTCTAAATAATTGATGGCATTTTCTTCTCGAATGGAGCCTAATGGCCAAATATTGACGTAGATCATGACACACCGTGAGTGGTCGCCGGCGGCTCGCTGCAAAATGCAGCGACTATATTTGCAATCAATCATTTAAACCATGGACTTTTATCTCGACCACGCTTGTGATCGGTAGGTGCGAAGAGCTTCGCACCGCTCAACAAGTCTTTGCTGGTGACGCACTGCGAATGACAGCGCTCATATGAAGATATTAGCGCTCTCGCTTGATCTAGCTTTATACTACTGATTCAATTATGTAAATAATTCATGGCATTTTCTTCTTGAATGGAGCCTGTCGCAAAATATTGACGCAAATCACGACACACCGTGTGTGTTCGCCGGCGGCTCGCTGGAAAATGCAGTGACAATATTTGGAACAAATCATTTAACCAATGGACTTTTATCTCGACCACACTTGTGATCGCTGGGTGCGAAGAGCTTCGCACCGCTCAGCAAGTCTTTGCGGGTGACGCACTGCAAATGACAGCGTTCATATGAAGGTATTAGCCCTCTCGCTCGATCAAGTTTTATACTACCGATTCAATTATCTAAATAATTGATGGCATTTTCTTCTCGAATGGAGCCTGTCGCCAAATATTGACGTAAATCGTGACACACCGTCAGTCATCGCCGGTGGCGCGCTGCAAAATGCAGTGTCAATATTTGAAATCAATCGTTTACTCCAGGGACTTTTATCTCGACCACGCTTGTGATCGGTAGGTGCGAAGAGCTTCGCACCGCTCAGCAAGTCTTTGCTGGTGACGCACTGCGAATGACAGCGCACATATGAAGATATAAGCGCTCTCGCTCGATGTAGTTTTATACTACAGATTCAGTTATGTAAATAATTGGTGGCATTTTCTTCTCGAATGGAGCATGTCGCCAAATATTGACGTAAATCATGACACACCGTCAGTGTTCGCCGGTGGCTCGCTGCAAAATGCAGTGACAATATTTGCAATCAATCGTTTGAAGCATGGACTTTTATCTCGACCACGCTTGTGATCGGTAGGTGCGAAGAGCTTCGCACCGCTCAGCAAGTCTTTGCCGGTGACGAATGACAGCGCTCATATGAAAATATTAGCGCTCTCGCTCGATCTAGTTATATACTACAGGTTCAATTATCTAAACTATTGATGGCATTTTCTTCTCGAATGGAGCCTGTCGCCAAATGTTAAAGTGAATCATGACACACCTCGAGTGTCCATCGGCGGCTCGCTCGAAAATGCAGTGACAATATTTGCAATCAATCATTTGAACCACGGACTTTTATCTCGACCACGCTTGTGATCGGTAGGTGCGAAGAGCTTCACACCGCTCAGCAAGTAGTTGCTGGTGACGCACTGCGAATGACAGCGCTTATATGAAGATATTAGCGCTCTCGCTTGATCTAGCTTTATACTACAGATTTAATTGTCTAAATAATTGATGGCATTTTCTTCTCGAATAGAGCCTGTCGCCAAATATTGAAGTGAATCATGACACACCTCGAGTGTTCGCCGGCGGCTCGCTCGAAAATGCAGTGACAATCTTTGCAATCAATCATTTAAACGATGGACTTTTATCTCGACCACGTTTGTGATCGGTAGGTGCGAAGAGCCTCGCTGCGCTCAGCAAGTTCTTGCTGGTGACGCACTGCGAACGATAGCGCTCATATAAAGATATTATCGCTCTCGCTCGATCTAGTAGTATACTACAGATTTAATTGTCTAAATAATTGATGGCATTTTCTTCTCGAATGGAGCCTGTCGCCAAATATTGACGTAGATCATGACACACCGTGAGTGGTCGCTGGCGGCTCGCTGCAAATTGCAGCGACTATATTTGCAATCAATCATTTAAACAATGGACTTTTTTTCTCGACCACGCGTGTGATCGGTAGGTGCGAAGAGAGTTGCACCGCTCAACAAGTCTTTGCTGGTGACGCACTGCGAATGACAGCGCTCATATGAAGCTATTAGCGCTCTCGCTTGATCTAGCTTTATACTACTGATTCAATTATGTAAATAATTCATGGCATTTTCATCTTGAATGGAGCCTGTCGCAAAATATTGACGTAAAACATGACACACCGTGTGTGTTCGCCGGCGGCTCGTTGCAAAATGCAGTGACAATATTTGCAATCACCATTTAACCAATGGACATTTATCTCGACCACACTTGTGATCGCTGGGTGCGAAGAGCTTCGCACCGACCAGCAAGTCTTGGCGGGTGACGCACTGCAAATGACAGCGCTTAAATAAACATATTAGCGCTCTCGCTCGATCTATTTTTCTCCTACAGATTCAATTATCTAAAAAATTGATGGCGTTTTCGTGTCGAATGGAGCCTGTCGACAAATATTGACGAAAATCATGACACACCGTCAGTGTTCGGCGGTGGCTCACTGCACAATGCAGTGACAATATTTGCAATCAATCGTTTAAACCATGGAGTTTTATCTCGACCACGCTTGTGATCGGTAGGTGCGAAGAGCTTGGCACCGCTCAGCAAGTCTTTGCCGGTGACGAATAACAGCGCTCATATGAAGATATCAGCGCTCTCGCTCGATCTAGTTTTATACTACAGATTCAATTATCTAAACTATTGATGGCATTTTCTTCTCGAATGCAGCCTGTCGCCAAATAATGAAGTAAATCATGACACACCTCGAGTGTTCGCCGGCGGCTCGCTCGAAAATGCAGTGACAATATTTGCAATCAATCATGTAAACCACGGACTTTTATCTCGTCCACGGTTGTGATCGGTAGGTGCGAAGAGCTTCACACCGCTCAGCAAGTCTAGTGACGTCTGGTGACGCACTGCGAATGACAGCGCTTATATGAAGATATTAGCGCTCTCGCTTGATCTAGCTTTATACTACTGATTCAATTATGTAAATAATTTATGGCATTTTCTTCTTGAATGGAGCCTGTCGCAAAATATTGACGTAAATAAGGACATACCGTGAGTCTTCGCCGCCGGCTCGCTCGAAAATGCCGTGCCAATATTTGCAATCAATCATTTAAACGATGGTCTGTTATCTCGACCACGCTTGCGATCGGTAGGTACGAAGAGCTTCGCACCGCTCAGCAAGTCGTTGCTGGCGTCGAACTACGAACGGCAGCGCTCATATGAAGATATTAGCGCTCTCGCTCAATCTAGTATCATACTATAGATTCAATTATCTAAATAATTGATGGCATTTTCTTCTCAAATGGAGCCTGTCGCCAAATATTGATGTAAATCATGACACACCTCGAGGGTTCGCAGGCGGCTCGCTCGAAAATGCAGTGACAATATGTGCAATCAATCATTTGAACGATGGACTTTTATCTCGACCACGCTTGTGATCCGTGCGTGCGAAGAGCTTCGCACCGGTCAGCAAGTCTTTGCTGGTGACGCACTGCGAACGACAGCGCTCATATGAAGATATTAGCGCTCTCGCTCGATCTAGGTTTATACTAGAGATTTAATTATCTAAATAATTGATGGCGTTTTCGTCTCGAATGCAGCCTGTCGCCAAATATTGAGGTCAATCATGCCACACCTCGAGTGTTCGCCGGCGGCTCGTTCGAAAATGCAGTGACAATATTTGCAATCAATCATTTAAACAATGGACTTTTATCTCGACCACGTTTGTGATCGGTAGGTGCGAAGGGCTTGGCACCGCTCAGCACGTCTTTGCTGGTGACGCACTGCAAACGACAGCGCTTATACGAAGATATTAGCGCTCTCGCTCAATCAAGTTTCATACTATAGATTCTATTACCTAAATAATAGGTGGCATTTTCGTCTCGAATGGAGCCTGTCACCAAATATTGACGTCAATCATGACCCACAGTGAGTGTTCGCCGGCGGCTCGCTGCAAAATGCAGTTACAATATTTGCCATCAATCATTTAAACAATGGACTGTTATATCGACCACACTTGATATGAGCGGTCTCGTTCCATCTAGTTTTATACTACAGATTCAATTATCTAAACTATTGATGGCATTTTTTTCTCGAATGGAGCCTGTCGCCAAATATTGACGTAAATCATGACACACCTCGATTGTTCGCCGGCGGCTCGCTCGAAAATGCAGTGACAACATTTGCAATCATTCATTTGAACGATGGACTTTTATTCCGAGCACACTTGTGATCGCTGGGTGCGAAGAGCTTCGCACCACTCAGCAAGTTTTTGTGGATGACGCACTGCAAATGACAGCGTTCATATGAAAATATTAGCGCTCTCGCTCGATCTAGTTTTATACTTCAGATTCCATTATCTAAATAATTGATGGGGATTTCTTCTCGAATGGAGCCTGTCGCCAAATATTCACGTAAATCGTGACACCGTCAGTCATCGCCGGTGGCGCGCTGCAAAATGCAGTGTCAATATTGGAAATCAATCATTCAATCCAGGGACTTTTATCTCGACCACGCTATTGATCGGTAGCTTCGCACCGCTCAGCATGTCTTTGCTGGTGACGCACTGCGAATGACAGCGCTCATAAGAAGATATAAGCGCTCTCGCTCGATCTAGTTTTATACTACAGATTTAATTATGTAAATAATTGGTGGCATTTTCTTCTCGAATAGAGCATGTCGCCAAATATTGACGTAAATCATGACACACCGTGAGTGTTCGCCGGTGGCTCGCTGCAAAATGCAGTGACAATATTTACAATCAATCATTTAAACGCTGGATTGTTATCTCGCCCACGCTTGTGATCGGTAGGTGCGAAGTGCTTCGCACCGGCCAGCAAGTCTTGGCGGGTGACGCACTGCAAATGACAGCACTCATATAACGATATTAGCGCTCTCGCTCGATCTAGTTTTCTCCTACAGATTCAATTATCTAATTAATTGATGGCGTTTTCTTCTCGAAGGGAGCCTGTCGCCAAATATTGACGTAAATCATGATACACCGTCAGTGTTCGCCGGTGGCTCGCTGCAAAATGCAGTAACAATATTTGCAACCAATCGTTTAAACCATGGACTTTTATCTCGAGCACGCTTGTGATCGGTAGGTGCACAGAGCTTCGCACCGCTCAGCAAGTCTTTGCCGGTGACGAATGACAGCGCTCATATGAAGATATTATCGCTCTCGCTCGATCTAGTTATATACTACAGATTCAATTATCTAAACTATTGGTGGCATTTTCTTCTCGAATGGAGCCTGTCGCCAAATATTGAAGTAAATCATGACACACCTCGAATGTTCGCCGGCGGCTCGCTCGAAAATGCAGTGACAATATTTGCAATCAATCATTTAAACCACGAACTTTTATCTCGACTACGCTTGTGATCGGTAGGTGCGAAGAGCTTCACACCGCTCAGCAAGTCTTTGCTGGTGACGCACTGCGAATGACAGCGCTTATATAAAGATATTAGCGCTCTCGCTTGATCTTTCTTTATACTACTGATTCAATTATGTAAATAAGTCATGGCATTTTCTTCTTGAATGGAGCCTGTCGCAAAATATTGACGCAAATCACGACACACTGTATGTGTTCGCCGGCGGCTCGCTGCAAAATGCAGTGACAATATTTGCAATCAATCATTTAACCAATGGACTTTTATCTCGACCACACTTGTGATCGCTGAGTGCGAAGAGCTTCGCACCGCTCAACAAGTCTTTGCGGGTGACGCACTGCAAATGACAGCGATCATATGAAAATATTAGCGCTCTCGCTCGATCTAGTTTTATACTACAGATTCAATTATGTAAATAATTGGTGGCATTTTCTTCTCGAATGGAGCATGTCGCCAAATATTGACGTAAATCGTGACACACCGTCAGTCATCGCCGGTGGCGCGCTGCAAAATGCAGTGTCAATATTCGAAATCAATCATTCAATCCAGCGACTTTTATATCGACCACGCATGTGATCGGTAGGTGCGAAGAGCTTCGCACCGCTCAGCAAGTCTTTGCTGGTGACGCACTGCGAATGACAGCGCTCATGTGAAGATATAAGCGCTCTCGCTCGATCTAGTTTTATAGTACAGATTAAATTATGTAAATAATTGGTGGCATTTTCTTCTCGAATGGAGCATGTCGCCAAATATTGACGTAAATCATGACACTCCCTGAGTCTTCGCCGCCGGCTCTCCCGAAAATGCAGTGACAAGATTTGCAATCAATCATTTAAACGAGGGTCTTTTATCTCGACCACGCTTGCGATCGGTAGGTACGAAGGGCTTCGCACCGCTCAGCAAGTCGTTGCTGGCTTCGCACTGCGAACGGCAGCGCTCATATGAAGATATTAGCGCTCTCGCTCAATCTAGTATCATACTATAGATTCAATTATCTAGATAATTGATGGCATTTTCTTCTTAAATGGAGCCTGTCGCCAAATATTGACGTAAATGATTACCCACCGTGACTGTTCGCCGGCGGCTCGCTGCAAAATGCAGTGACAATATTTGCAATCAATCATTTAAACAATGGACTTTTATCTCGATCACATTTCTGATCGGTCGGTGCGAAGAGCTTCGCACCGGTGAGCAAGTCTTTGCTGGTGACGCACTGCGAACGACAGCGCTCATATGAAGATATTAGCGGTCTCGCTCGATCTAGTTTTATACTACAGATTCAATAATCTAAATCATTTATGGCATTTTCTTTTCGAATAGAGCCTGTCGCCAGATAGTAAATCATGACACACCTCGAGTGTTCGCCGGTGGCTCGCTGCAAAATGCAGTGACAATATTTGCAATCAATCGTTTAAACCATGGACTTTTATGTCGACCACGCTTGAGATCGGTAGGTGCGAAGAGCTTCGCACCGCTCAGCAAGTCTTTGCCGGTGACGAATGACAGCGCTCATATGAAGATATTAGCGCTCTCGCTCGATCTAGTATTATACTACAGATTCAATTGTCTAAATAATTGATGGCTTTTTCTTCTCGAATGGAGCCTGTCGCCAAATATTTACGTAGATCATGACACACCGCGAGTGGTCGCCGGCGGCTCGCTGCAAAATGCAGTGACAATATTTGCAATCAATCGTTTAAACCATGGACTTTTATCTCGACCACGCTTGTGATCGGTAGGTGCGAAGAGCTTCGCACCTGTCAGCAAGTCTTTGCCGGTGACGAGTGACAGCGCTCATATGACGATATTAGCGATCTCGCTCGATCTAGTTTTATACTACAGATTCAATTATCTAAACTATTGATGGCATGTTTTTCTCGAATGGAGCCTGTCACCAAATATTGACGTAAATCATGACACACTTCGAGTGTTCGCAGGCGGCTCGCTCGAAAATGCAGTGACAATATTTGCAATCAATCATTTGAACGACGGACTTTTATCTCGACCACGCTTGTGATCGGCAGGTGCGAAGAGATTCACACCGCTCAGCAAGTCTCTGCTGGTGACGCACTGCGAATGACAGCGCTTATATGAAGATATCAGCGCTCTCGCTTGATCTAGCTTTATACTACTGATTCAATTATGTAAATAATTGATGGCATTTTCTTCTTGAATGGAGCCTGTCGCAAAATATTGACGTAAATCGTGACACACCGTGAGTCTTCGCCGCCGGCTCGCTCGAAAATGCAGTGACTATATTTGCAATCAATCATTTAAACGATGGTCTTTTATCTCGACCACGCTTGCGATCGGTAGGTACGAAGGGCTTCGCACCGCTCAGCAAGTGGCTGCTGGCGTCGCACTGCGAACGGCAGCGCTCATATCAAGATAATAGCGGTCTCGCTCAATCTAGTGTCATACTATATATTCAATTACCTGAATAATTGATGGCATTTTCTTCTCAAATGGAGCCTGTCGCCAAATACTGACGTAACTCATGACCCACCGTGACTGTTCGCCGGCGGCTCGCTGCAAAATGCAGTGACAATATTTGCAATCAATCATTTAAACAATGGACTTTTATCTCGACCACATTTGTGATCGGTGGGTGCGAAGAGCTTCGCACCGGTGAGCAAGTCTTTGCTGGTGACGCACTGCGAACGACAGCGCTCATATGAATATATTAGCGCTCTCGCTCGATCTAGTTTTATACTACAGATTCAATTATCTAAATCATTGATGGCATTTTCTTTTCGAATGGAGCCTGTCGCCAAATAGTGATGTAAATCATTACACACGTCGAGTGTTCGCAGGCGGCTCGCTCGAAAATGCAGTGACAATATGTGCAACCAATCATTTGAACGATGGACTTTTATCTCGACCACGCTTGTGATCCGTGGGTGCGAAGAGCTTCGCACCGGTCAGCAAGTCTTTGCTGGTGACGCACTGCGAACGACAGCGCTCATATGAAGATATTAGCGCTCTCGCTCGATCTAGTTTTATACTACAGATTCAATTATCTAAACTATTGATGGCATTTTCTTCTCGAATGGAGCCTGTCGCCAAATATTGAAGTAAATCATGACACACCTCGAGTGTTCGCCGGCGGCTCGCTCGAAAATGCAGTGATACTATTTGCAATCAATCATTTAAACCACGGACTTTTATCTCGACCACGCTTGTGATCGGTAGGTGCGACGAGCTTCACACCGCTCAGCAAGTCTTTGCTGGTGACGCACTGCGAATGACAGCGCTTATATGAAGATATTAGCGCTCTCGCTTAATCTAGCTTTATACAACTGATTCAATTATGTAAATAATTCATGCCATTTTCTTCTTGAGGGAGCCTGTCGCAAAATATTGACGTAAATCGTGACACACCGTGAGTCTTCGCCTACGGCTCGCTCGAAAATGCAGTGACAATATTTGCAAGCAATCATTTAAACGATGGTCTTTTATCTCGACCACGCTTGCGATCGGTAGGTACGAAGGGCTTCGCACCGCTCAGCAAGTCGTTGCTGGCGTCGCACTGCGAACGGCAGCGCTTATATGAAGATATTAGCGCTCCCGCTCAATCTAATATCGGACTATAGATTCAATTATCTAAATAATTGATGGCATTTTCTTCTCAAATGGAGCCTGTCGCCAAATATTGACGTAAATCATGACCCACCGTGACTGTTCGCCGGCGGCTCGCAGCAAAATGCAGTGAAAATATTTGCAATCAATCATTTAAACAATGGACTTTTATCTCGACCACGATTGTGATCGGTAGGTGCGAAGGGCTTGGCACCGCTCAGCACGTCTTTGGTGGTGACGCACTGCAAACGACAGCGCTTATACGAAGATATTAGCGCTCTCGCTCAATCAAGTTTCATACTATAGATTCTATAACCTAAATAATAGGTGGCATTTTCGTCTCGAATGGAGCCGGTCACCAAATATTGACGTCAATCATGACCCACAGTGAGTGTTCGCCGGCGGCTCGCTGCAAAATGCAGTTACAATATTTGCCATCAATCATTTAAACAATGGACTGTTATATCGATCACACTTGATATGAGCGGTCTCGTTCCATCTAGTTTTATACTACAGATTCAATTATCTAAACTATTGATGGCATTTTTTTCTCGAATGGAGCCTGTCGCCAAATATTGACGTAAATCATGACACACCTCGATTGTTCGCCGGCGGCTTGCTCGAAAATCCAGTCACAACATTTGCAATCATTCATTTGAACGATTGACTTTTATTCCGAGCACACTTGTGATCGCTGGGTGCGAAGAGCTTCGCACCACTCAGCAAGTTTTTGTGGATGACGCACTGCAAATGATAGCGTTCATATGAAAATATTAGCGCTCTCGCTCGATCTAGTTTTATACTACAGATTCCATTATCTAAATAATTGATGGGGATTTCTTCTCGAATGGAGCCTGTCGCCAAATATTTACGTAGATCATGACACACCGCGAGTAGTCGCCGGCGGCTCGCTGCAAAATGCAGTGACAATATTTGCAATCAATCGTTTAAACCATGGACTTTTATCTCGACCACGCTTGTGATCGGTAGGTGCGAAGAGCTTCGCACCTGTCAGCAAGTCTTTGCCGGTGACGAATGACAGCGCTCATATGACGATATTAGCGATCTCGCTCGATCTAGTTTTATACTACAGATTCAATTATCTAAACTATTGATGGCATTTTCTTCTCGAATGCAGCCTGTCGCCAAATATTGAAGTAAATCATGACACACCTCGAGTGTTCGCCGGCGGCTCGCTCGAAAATGCAGTGACACTATTTGCAATCAATCATTTAAACCACGGACTTTTATCGCGACCACGCTTGTGATCGGTAGGTGCGACGAGCTTCACACCGCTCAGCAAGTCTTTGCTGGTGACGCACTGCGAATGACAGCGCTTGTATGAAGATATTAGCGCTCTCGCTTAATCTAGATTTATACTACTGATTCAATTATGTAAGTAATTCATGCCATTTTCTTCTTGAGGGAGCCTGTCGCAAAATATTGACGTAAATCATGACACACCGTGAGTCTTCGCCTACGGCTCGCTCGAAAATGCAGTGACAATATTTGCAAGCAATCATTTAAACGATGGTCTTTTATCTCGACCACGCTTGCGATCGGTAGGTACGAAGGGCTTCGCACCGCTCAGCAAGTCGTTGCTGGCGTCGCACTGCGAACGGCAGCGCTTATATGAAGATATTAGCGCTCTCGCTCAATCTAGTATCGGACTATAGATTCAATTATCTAAATAATTGATGGCATTTTCTTCTCAAATGGAGCCTGTCGCCAAATATTGACGTAAATCATGACCCACCGTGACTGTTCGCCGGCGGCTCGCAGCAAAATGCAGTGACAATATTTGCAATCAATCATTTAAAAAATGGACTTTTATCTCGACCACATTTGTGATCGGTGGGTGTGAAGAGCTTCGCACCGGTGAGCAAGTCTTTGCTGGTGACGCACTACGAACGACAGCGCTCATATGAAGATATTAGCGCTCTCGCTCGCTCTAGTTTTATACTGCAGATTCAATTATGTAAATAATTGATGGCATTTTCTTCTCGAATGGAACCTGTCGCTAAATATTGACGTCAATTATGTCACACCGTGAGTGTTCGCCGGCGGCTCGCTCGAAAATGCGGTGACAATATTTGCAATTAATCATTTAAACGATGGACTTTTATCTCGACCTCGCTTGTGATCGGAAGGTGCGAAGAGCCTCGCACCGCTCAGCAATCTTTTGCTAGTTATGCACGGCGAACGATAGCGCTCATGTGAAGATATTATCCCTCTCGCTCGATCTAGTTTTATACTACAGATTCAATTGTCTAAATAATTGATGGCATTTTCTTCTCGAATGGAGCCTGTCGCCACATATTGACGTAAATCATGACACACCTTGAGTTTTCGCCGGCGGCTTGCTGCAAAATGCAGCGACAATATTTGCAATCAACCATTTAAACAATGGACTTTTGTCTCGACCACGCTTGTGATCGGTAGGTGCGAAGAGCTTCGCACCGCTCAGCACGTCTTTGCTGGTGACGCATTGCGAACGACACCGCTCATATGAAGATATTATCGCTCTCGCTCGATCTAGTTTCATACTACAGATTCAATTTTCTAAATAATTGATTGCATTTACGTAATTCATGTTTTGAGTTTTATTCGCTTCCTACATTGTATATTATTATGTTTCAAGCGAAATGTAAAAAAAAAATATTGTTGCGAATAGAATATTATGAAACAGACTAGTCCATAAAACTAAAGGAACAGAAAGCTTCTTGCATTTTTTCAAGTGTTTTTTGAAGCGCTGTAGTTGTGTGAAAAATGGTCGTATCAAGATGAAAAAAAAGCATTTTGAAGCTTCAAGTTTCTATTTTGGAGATCTTTCGGCAAAATTTTGTTATGAGCTATGTTTATTGCGCGATCATGAGAAATAGCGCATGAAAAGAAAATGTTCAAATTTGTTTGTTTCTTTTCCAAGTTCCTCGATCTCAGCAAATTTTTTTCAGTCAAATCGATGGATAACTCAGTTAGCTTTTTAATTCAGCTTTCATTTCGTTTGTCATTAGTCTCTCTACGTCACTTTTTTGCTGAGATATCCAACCTTGAACGAGAAAGGATACTTTTGTCTTTGATCATCGATATCTCGGCAACCAATGATCGCACGAGGATTTAAACGGCAGCTTCGAAACTTTGAATACATTTCCTTCAAAATTCTTTCGTTGATATTTGAGAATTTTTTTTCACCTTTCACATTGATATGAAAAAAGTCAAAAAAATTGGCGTTTTACGGCTTCTCAGTAAATCTACCACTACACTACAAGCGTTGATGAAAAGACTAGGGTTGCCAGGTTTTTTTTCACCTTGATGTATCCTCAATAGCTCTCTAAATTGGCGAATTGATCTGTCGTACTGTTTTTCCGGACCGATTGACCAACGTTTACAATACAATTGAAGGAACGAGTCTATTGTTCCTAAACATCGTGTAATCATCATAAAAATGAAAAGACCAGCTTGTTTCGACTTATTATACATCTTTGCACTATCCGCTTGTTAAATTTGAGAACAAAATTTGAAAAATTTCAATTTTTTTTATTTATTTGTAAAACGTTTCAGGATACATCACTGACTCATTTTAGACACGATTCGGCCTTCGCTCACCATAATTTCACTCGTCGTTATTTTCATTAATTAAAAGCTGATACCTCCAAGCTGGATTCACTCCTCTATCTGAGAACATTTATGCGAGTAATTTTCGATATTTTCTGAGAAAGTTATCTCAGAGTTCCAAAAAAAAGTTCTCTTCGAACCTTATTTTTTCGGAAGGAACAATTCATTAATAGTTTTCTTTCAAATTTAATCTTTTTTCTTTTCGGTGAAATTCTTCGAAGTTTTGGCAAAAAAAATCATCAAAAGTTTTTTTTAACTTTAACTTTTTTTTAAGCATTGCCTAGGTGACATTGAATGTTGCCAGTTTTTCCATTTTTGAAATGCCAAACCAAAATTAACTTCTTTTAGAAGTATTGCCTAGGTGACATTGAATTTTGCCAGTTTTGGCATTTTTGAAATCCCAAAACTGGCAAAATTCAATGTCATGTCTAGGCATTACTTAAAAAAAAGTTAAAGTTTAAAAAAACTTTTGATGAATTTTTTTGCCATAACTTCGAGGAATTTTACTGAAAAGAAAAAAGGTTAGTTTTGGAAAAAAAAAACGGTTAATGAAATTTTCCTCCCGAAAAAAATGCGGTTTGAAAAGAACTTTCTTTCGTAACCCTGAGATAACCTTTTCAGAAAATATCGAGAATTACTCGCATAAATGTTCTCAGATAGAGTAGTGAATCCAGCTTGGAGGTATCAACTTTTAATTAATGAAAATAACGACGAGTGAAATTATGATGAGTGAAGGTCGAATCGTGTCTAAAATGAGTCAGTGTTGTATCCTGAAACGTTTTACAAACAAATAAAAAAAATTCAATTTTTTCGAAGTTTTTTCTCAAATTTAACAAGCAACTAGTGCAAAGTTGTGAGAAAAAAGTCGGTTTTTTCATTTTGATGATGATTACACGATGTTTAGGAACAATGGACTTGATCCTTCAATTGTGTTGTAAACTTTGATCAATCGGTACGGAAAAACAGTGCGACAGATCAATTCGCGAATTTATAGGGCTATTGGAGATACATCCAGCTGAAAAAAAACCTAGCAATCTTAGTCTTTCCATAAACGCTTGTAATGTAGTGGTAGATTTACTGAAAAGCCGTAAAAAGTCAATTTTCTGTACGTTTTTCATATTTATGTTAAGGGTGAAAAAAAATGTCAAAAATCAATGAAAGAATTTTGTAGAAAATGTATTCAAGTTTGCAAAGCTGCCCTTTAAATCCTTGTGCGATCATTGGTTGCTGAGATATCGATGATCAAAGACAAAAGGATGCTATTTCATTCAAGGTCGGATATATCAGCAAAATTTGAAGTAGAGAGACTAATAAAAAACGAAATTGAAGCTAAATAAACAAGCTAACTGACCTATCCATTGATTTAACTGAAAAAACATTCCTGGGCTCGTGGAACCATATTTCTCATGATTGCGCGATAACCGTGGCTCACAAAAAATGTTTGCCGACAGATCTCAAAACTAGAAACATGAAGCTATAAAATAATAAGAAACAACCCAAAAAGACTAAGATTCAACTCCCTGCGTTTATTCGAAGCGAGAAGAATGTAGTTTCTATTTGAAGTTTTTAAATTAAAAATATAATGATTAGTTTCAGAGCTATAAGCGTTTGAAGAACAAGTTTTTTCTGGGCAAACATTTAAAAACGAAAAAAAAAAACATTAAGAAGAATGAATCGCCGAAATTACCAGTTGACACTAGACAGAATTAATGAAAATTCGACGAAGAATCTTGCTTTTATTCAGTTTTTCGACATTCAAATATCTTGGTATTTCCTGAAATGCGAGTGTCTTAAAAGAAGTTTGCCGGAGAAAATTGTAAATATACACATAACAAAAATTCTAAAATTATTAAATCAATTATTTGTTCTTCTTATGAACTCCAACCTATCGGCCAACGGTAGAAACATAAAGGTGGAGGCTATTTCGTCCACTTTTGGTACGTTTTCGTGGCCCTATCTACTATGAAACGAAATTTCAAATTTTCTTCCGGCAACACGGCTTATCGAGTACCCGATGTGAGACGAGTACTCGCAAAACTCGGGTACTCGATGAAGTTCAAGTATACCCATCCGATCACACCCGACAGATTCAGGTACCCGAAAAATTCGGGTACTCGATCCGAATCATAGTCTAATTACCCAACCCGATCCGACCCGACCAATTCTACTACCCGCAGAATTTCTGTACTTCTCAGCAATAAATATGATTGCTGCATCCGCGCTGTCAAATTCAACGGTAAAAATGACGCAAACACGGTACTTTTGCTTATGGAAAGTGGCAATTTGGAGAAAGAAAAAAATCAATTTTTCCAAATTTTATTTAATAATTTTATTAACAGGCGAATTTTTATTTTCATGTTTGAAAGTGTAATAACATTCATTTGTCAATTTCTCATTGAAAAATAGCCAATATACCCTTAAACAATAAAAAATTCCATTGACTAACTCGGGTATTTGATTGAAAAATGAACTGTATTTTGAACGTTTAATACCACCACCCTGTATTGTCAATATTTCTTTATTACGAAATTTCTTTTCTGCTACATTGGTTTTTAGTATTCTAAATTTTCTTCTAAAGACATTTATATACTTAATTTTCTTGTCCACAAATTTAGAGACAAAACAAATTCCCAATATGCCAATTTAGCAGAAGATAAATTTCGTATGAAAAAAGCATAGCAAATACAGAAAGGTTATAACTTTTAACATCCAAAAAATTCTCCAATTAAAAAGAAGTTACCAAATGGACTTTTTTACTTTCAGCGGGGTCATTTGTTATTTTATAATGAAAAATTGACATACCAATAAAAGTAACCTTGAGAACATAAAGAGAAATTTTATTTGTTGAATAAAAGTGTAATTATTTTTTCTTTCTACAAATTGTCACTGTTCGTGAGCGAAAATACTCGTAAATGTTGAAAAGCAAATTTTTTTCACCTAACGAGCGAAATAATCTTGTCAAAACTCATAATAAAATTTCTTCACTTCTTTCACCCAATTCAAAACCTTCATAATTCGGACCACACAAAAAAAATACGAGAAACTTCACGCTTAGCATACTTTTTGTGTAAAAAAACTGGGAAAAACTTGAAAAAAAATGCGCGAACATAATGGTCGCAATAGTCACCAGCAACGATATCATAACTTTTGTATCGAAGTGACAAAAGCTCAGAATAGAGACGGCCCACGGAAAATGGGTCTGATTGCGTTATTAACCAAACAAATTTTTCCTTGTCGGTAGACTTTATTGTAAAAAAAGGAATCGAGCATTTTTCCATTGCAACCTTTCTTTCGACTCATTAATCACAAAGGGAGAAATACAATTTTCTAAGTGGAAACTGGAAAACTAGGGATTCTCAGCTTCAACGTGCTCTTTTAAATTTTCTTACCACTTAATAATTTCCCACCTTTTAGGTGCAAACATTGCGGATGCATTATAGAATGATGAGAACGAGTTTGGCATCAGTTGTTCTATAGTCAGGATTATTTAAGAAAATTACATTTAATGTGGAAAGATGAATGAATTGCCTAGCATCAGCGCTTATAACTCTGTGTACAGTGAAAACTGCATGTCGCAGTGTGCTCTCTGCGCTTTACAAGAGGTGCAAGCTCTTTGCGGATACTTTATGACGCTGAAGCTGGCAGACAGACCTAGCAGACGCGCGCCGCCCGAACCCCCTCCACTGACCCGCTCGTGAATGAGCCGAATATATCTGACTGGCAGAAATAATGTTTTTGTGTTGCTTAACAACAACCGTCACCGGGATGAATCATGAGTCGATCGTTTCGTCTATTCATATAGAGAAAGCATGTAAATCGTCAAGTCGTAATTGTCGTGCGTGTTGACGGCAGCCGACTTTAAACAAAAATTTTGTTCGAGTACGGAGATCCGAATGGCGGATAACTTTTTTTAATTCTTCTTTCTGTTCTTAATTAACAAACGCCGTCACCGGGAAGAAACATAGGGGGATTGATTCGGCCAAGTATATAGAATAAGCACGTAAATAGAAAAAGTCGCTACTGTCATGCGTGTTAGCAGCAGACGGCCTTTTTGAGATTTTTCGTGCGAGTAAGTAGGCGCGATTGCGGAATAACAATTTTTTAATTAACTTAACAAATTCGTCACCGGGATAAATCATAGGTCAATCGATTCGTCCCATTATAAACAATAAGTAGTTTAATTGAAAAAGTAGCTGCTGTGATGCAGGTTGGCAGCAGACGACCTTTTGTGAATTTAGTCGTGCGGCCAGCACGACCCTTTTCGCGGAGAACTATTTATTTTTATTAATCAACAAATGTCGTCACCGGGATGAAACATAAGGGGATCGATTCGGCCAAGTATATAGAATAAGCACGTAAATATAAAAAGTCGCTACTGTCATGCGGGTTGGCAGCAGACGACGCTTTTTGAAATTTTTCGTGCGAGTAAGGAGGCGCGATTCGCGAATAACAATTTTTTAATTCACTGAGCAAAGTCGTCACCCGGATAAATCATAGGTCAATCGACTCGTCTCATTATAAACAATAAGCAGCTGAATTGAAAAAGTAGCTGCTGTCGTGCAGGTTGGCAGCAGACAACCTTTTGTGAATTTAGTCGTGCGGCCAGCAAGACCCTTTTCGCAGAGAACTATTTAATTATGTTAATCAACAAATGCCGTCACCGGGATGAAACATAGGGGGATCGATTCAGCTAATTATATACAATAAGCACGTAAATATAAAAAGTCGCTACTGTCATGCGTGTTAGCAGCAGACGACCCTTTTTGAGATTTTTCGTGCGAGTAAGGAGGCGCGATTCGCGAATAACAATTTTTTAATTAATTTTAAAAAGTCGTCTCCGGGATAAATCATAGGTCAATCGATTCGTCTCATTATAAACAATAAGCAGCTGAATTGAAAAAGTCCCTACTGTCATGCGTGTTAGCAGCAGACGACCCTTTTTGAGATTTTTCGTGCGAGTAAGGAGGCGCGATTCGCGAATAAGAATTTTTTGATTAATTTTTCAAAAGTTGTCACCGGGATAAATCATAAGTCAATCGATTCGTCTTATTATAAACAACAAGCAGCTGAATTGAAGAAGTAGCTGCTGTCATGCAGGTTGGCAGCAGACGACCTTTTGGGAATTTAGTCGTGCGGCCAGCACGACGCTTTTCGCGGAGAACTATTTATTTTTGTTAATCAACAAATGCCGTCACCGGGATGAAACATAGGGGGATCGAATCAGCCAATTATATAGAATAAGCACGAAAATATAAAAAGTCACTACGGTCATGCGGGTTGGCAGCAGACGGCTTTTTGTGAAATTTTTCGTGCGTGTAAGGAGGCGCGATTCGCGAATAACAATTTTTTAATCAATTTAAAAAAGTCGTCACTGGGATAAATCGTAGGTCAATCGATTCGTCTTATTATAAACAATGAGCAGCTGAATTGAAAAAGTAGCTGCTGTCATGCAGGTTGGCAGCGACGAAATTTTGTGAATTTAATCGTGCGGCCAGCACGACCCTTTTCGCGGAGGACTATTTCGTTTTGTTAATCAACAAATGCCGTCACCGGCATGAAACACAGGGGGATCGATTCGGCCAATTATATATAATGAGCACGAAAATATAAAAAGTCGCTAATGTCATACGGGTTAGCAGCAGAAGGCCTTTTTTGAGATTTTTCGTGCCAGTAAGGAGGCGCGATTCGCGAATAACAATTTTTCAATGAACTTAACAAAGTCGTCACCGGGAAAAGGGATCATCCATTAATAACGTGAGGTTTTTGGCCACTTTTTGAGCCCCCCCCCCCCCCCATACTTTTTGAGCCCCCCCCCCCATCATACATTTTTTAACAAATATTCTTGTGCAGTAAACGTCATAAGTGAGCTACTTTCGAAACGGTTGTATTAAGGGATTACTTGCAACGTTGATGAGTGAGTGACATTGCATTGAACAATTGTGTATTCACAAAAACAATATGATGATCTCAATTCATCGTGAATCGGGTCGCGTTTCCGGCACGATAAAATTCATGCTGCTTATTTTTATAATATGACGAATCGATTGTTTATAATAAGACGAATCGATTGACCTATGATTTATCCCGGTGACGACTTTTTTAAGTTAATTAAAAAATTGTTATTCGCGAATCGCGCCTCCTTACTCGCACGAAAAATCTCAAAAAAAGCCGTCTGCTGCTAACACGCATGACAGTAGCGACTTTTTCTATTTACGTGCCCATTCTATATAATTGGCCGAATCGATCCCCTATGTTTCATCCTGGTGACGACATTTGTTGATTAACAAAAATAAATTGTTATTCGCGAAAAGGATCATGCCGACCGCACGATTAAATTCACAAAAGGTCGTCTGCTGCCAACCTTCATGACAGTAGCAACTTTTCAAATTTACGTGCTTATTTTATATACTCGGCCGAATCGATCGCCCTATGTTTCATCCTGGTGACGGCATTTGTTGATTAACAAAAATAGATAGTTCTCCGCGAAAAGGGTCTTGCTGGCCGCACGACTAAATCCACAAAAGGTCGTCTGCTGCCAACCTGCATGACAACAGCTACTTTTTCAATTCAGCTGCTTATTGTTTATAATAAGACGAATCGATTGACCTATGATTTATCCCGGTGACGGCTTTGTTAAGTTAATTAAAAAATCGTTATTCCGCAATCGCGCCTCCTTACTGGCATGAAAAATCTCAAAAAAGACCGTCTGCTGCTAACACGCATGACAGTAGCGACTTTTTCTATTTACGTGCTTATTCTAAATAATTGGCCGAATCAATCCCCCTATGTTTCATCCCGGTGACGGCTTTTGTTAATTAAGAACAAAAAAGTTATCCGCCATTCGGGTCTCCGTACTTGAACAAAATTTTTGTTTAAAGTCTTCTGCCGTCAACACGCATGACAATTGCGACTTGACGATTTACATGCTTACTCTATATGAATAGACGAAACGATCGATTCATCCCGGTGACGGTTGTTGTTAAGCAATAAAAAAAACATTATTTCCGCCAGTGAGATATATTCGGCTCATTCACGAGTGGGTAAGCGGTGGGGGTAGGCCCTATACTGCCTTGCTACGCTACGTCCCGAGCGCGTACAGTTACGATAAAAATGTACTGGGCTCGGGCGGCGCGCGTCTGCTAGATCTGTCCGCCAGCTTCAGCGTCATGATACTTTTGTGCTGCAAACAAATTTCTACACCGCGAGGACCAAAAGAACTTTGTTTGCATATAAAAATGAGGAAAATCTCACCTTTCGCCGTACTAGTGTCCATTCGCCGTAATAGTGTCCATGCGAAGAACGACAAGTGATGGAAGAAATGATTCATTAGACTATCTCCACGGTATTGTTTATGTGGAAAAATCTGAGTAATATTTTCAAACATTCTTTACAAAGATTCAGTAAATCATCAGAATATTTATCTCACCGGTGAACACAATAACAAGTTTTATAAGCAGCTGGACAAGTTATTCGCTTTGCCACTGCTTGTCAAAATGTTTATCTTGTTCAGTGGCGAGAAAAATCTCTTGATAATTTACTGAATCCTTCTAAATAAAGTTATAAAATGTTAGTCAGAGTTTTTCACATAAACAGTACTGTGGAGAAAGTTGGCCGAAACATTGCTTCTATCACTTGTAATTGTTCGGATGGACAATATTGCGAATACAGCGGAGGGTGAGATTTTTTCCAATTTTCATATCTAAACGTTTTTTTGGTTTACACGGTTTAGAAATGTGTTCACGACACAAAAGTATCCGCAAAGAACTTGTGTCTTTTGCAAAGCGTAGGAAGCACACTGCGAAGTGCAGCTCTTCCACTCACTGTACACACAGTCATAAGCACTGGTTCAATTCACCTTCAGGACACGAGATATAATTCTTCAAAATAATTATGAGCATTCATAGAACACATGATGCCACGCGTATTCACATTGTTTTATGATGCACTGACAAAGTTTGTATGACAAAATGAAAAAATCTTATTGTGAGATAGCAAGAGACCGAGACCGTAACTTTCCCCCAAAAGAATTTCGAGCAAGAACGAGTTTTTATTCCGCTTTAAATTATGCTTTTATAACATATAATATCGCGTGCGATTAAACGATTCCACACAATAAAGAAATTCGTCTTAGGGAAAAAATTTATGAGCGATGCGAGTACATAAGCTCAACGGCACTCGACGAATACGTCACCCACGCGGCTCGCACGATGAAACTATGCGTAAGCCCGTTGGATTTGAGACAACTTGAACACTCCGCACCGAATTTTCTTTATCGTTGAAAAACAATCAAAAAACACAATTGTTGAACACCACCGCACAATTTTCGACATTTTTTCCATTGCTGTCACTTTCTCGGCTCACCGATTTCGAGCCAACTCGACATACATACGTCGTCTGCAGAGAATGCGTCCTGAGCGCCTCGCTGGAATTCGCGGGAACTAAGTCTCGCCAACATCGTGCGAGATTTGCTTGAAATTATCAGCAATTACCTACTAATTGTAGACACCCACGGGTTTCGTGAAATATGCGGAGGAATAAGATGATTGAGGTGCCAAAATACGTGTCTAACGTGGCTACGCGGCTCTTCTCCCCTCCAAGTCGTGGCATTAGCCAAACTTTGTATTTTATATCATTTCTATCACGGCGTCAGCATGGTAATACAGTCTACTTAATTTATTTTCAAACAAATCCTTGTAAGGCTTGAGCATTCGCCTCGTAAACAAGTTCATGATCCTTGAATCCCTGCAGTTATCGAAGTACTTGCTTCGCCGCTATCCAGTGATCCCTTTGGAAACACAAGTTCAATTGGCTAAGCATGCTAACAGCATGTGCGATATCTGGTCGAATTCCCACAGCCGAATACATCAATGCCCCGAAAAATTCCTGATATGGGATATCTCCGAAACTTTTATCCTTGCAATCTGTCTCCTTCGTTAACTTTGAACCGGAGGTTATTGGGCTATTCACAGGCTTGCACTCGGTCATGCCTCAGTCTCTGACATGTCGCGTAGTTGAATCCGCAATTCCATAAGTTATGGTCGGTGTAATTCGGTGTCAACTTTTCCGTTTAGATACGCAGTCTCAATATCGAGCTGAGATAATTACCAGTTGTGCCGCGCTGCCAGTGCTATCGACATTTGGAGAGATCCTAATCTGGCGACCGGAGCATATGTATTCAAGAAGTCGATTCCGGGACGTTGAGTGAACTCTTTGGCAACGATACGCGCCTTTCTTTTGTTTAATATACCGTCTGCGTTCATCTTGTCTCGTAGTACCGTTCGGCATCCGTTAATCTTTCCGCCCTTGTACATTGACACGTTATTAAAGATATGTTTGCGACGAGACTTCTAACCTCAGAATAAGTGGTGTCCAGCCATTCGCTCTTGTTTGGACCAGATATGGCCGCGCAAAATGAGATCTCTAATACGTTGAGTGCGAATTCGGCGTCGCACAGTGGTTTCAAATCCCAAAAAGCCGGCCAAAAGTAGAAAATAAAATATTTTTTCTAGGGACTTTTAATGATTGGAATAGTCGTAATGGTACACCTTCGTATGTATTATGCCCGTTAAGAAAGGGGAAACGCCTGGCTTAGGAGCGCATTCCGTTCGTGAGCGTCGGGCCTGCCGCATTGTTTACTCGTCGCGCGTCGAAAATAACACAGAGTTCAGACGCGTGTAGAATCGTGAAAAGTCAACGGATTCGGATACTGGAAAATAGATTCTTCTCCAGAAAGTAAGTACAGTCTGAATGTGTTGCTCGAAATTATTATTAACAATGTATGGAATAGTAAGTCATTAATAAAAATAGTGGCATTTTTCTTGGTCACATTCTGAAAAGTCGTGTTAAAAAAAGTAATAAGTCAAAACCCTTTTCGCCCCCGGCTCTTAAACCAAATGGAAATTGTTGCTTAGACATTTCTTCAAAACATATCCAAAAATTAGCTGCAAGTAGCTGCGACTTCGGTTTCGGTTATAATTTTTTGCTATGATGTGTGCACTTTCTGCACCTTTTTGTAATTATTACGTCTGAAATATTGTTTATAGGAAATTGATAAAGATAATTCTTCTATTAATGTTATTTTTCCATTTTCTACAGAACCTCTCGATGATACCGAAGAAATTTCTTTCACGAAGAAGGAAGTTTTCATATTTGCGAAATCGGTATTGAACGGAAATATCAACGTGGTCACCGACATTGTTGAAATGGAGCTGTCAAAAAAATTGAAGCATTCATACATTTTGCCGAAAAGTCTGAACGATGCCCTGCGTATATTGGTATCGGAATTCGAAAAGAGGTGGCAACAAGTGAGCAGGAACGAAATCAAATTCTTTCAAAAATTCGACGAGTGGCTTAGCGTTAATGATTACTTGCCATGGCGCCATTTTTTAGCTATACTGGAGGCGCAATTTTTTTTTCTTCGAAATTTGACTGTGAATTCGTGGTCAGCGACCCCAAAAATCCCCGAGTACGGACTTTCACCCGAATTGAATCCGGTTTTGAAGAAATTTTCCGACGTATTTTATCCGCCATTTTGTTTTTCTAAATTTTTACTTCGAATTCGTAATCAGCGACTCCGAAAACCACCGAGTCTAGACTTTCACCCGAATTGAATACGTTTTTGACAAAATTTTCCGCCGTACTTTATCCGCCATTTTGTTTTTCTAACTTTTGACTTTCAATTCGTAATCAGCAACTCCGGAAACCCCTGAGTCCAGACTTTTACCCGAATTGAATACGTTTTTGAAAAAATATATTCCGCCGTATTCGTTTCGCCATTTTGTTTTTCTAAATTCTGACTTCGAATTCGTAATCAGCGACCCCGAAAACCCCGAGTACAGACTTTCATCCGAATTGTTCATCGATTTCTGGCTTATCTCCGCTTGGCTTGTCGGAGTTGTGTCAATCACAGTGATCGGCGTCAATGTCAATGTCGATTCCTCTGATCTTATTCCGTTCCCACGCGTCGTCGGATATGGATGATCCTTTCTTCTCTATAATTGGGGAGGCTTGTGAGATATCGCATCTTTCCTTCTCATGAGGTTCGTCAAAGAATTTTACATCGCGTGTTACGTGAACTTTTCTTTCTGATGGGACCCAGACTCGGTAGGTAGGCCTTCGATGTATCGGAATATCTTACAAGGACTCCCTCAGTTCCTCTAGGTGGAAGCTTTCCTTTATTTGGTGACTTACTCAGAATGTACGTCTTCACGCCGAACTTTCGAAGGTAATTCAGGCTCGTACGTCACCCCGTCCACACTTCGAAAGACGTCTTCGTGCCTAACATCCTGGTTACACATATGTTTTTTATGTAGTTTGCCGTTGCGATGGCATCAGCCTAAAACGAAGGTGGCAGTTTTGAGTCCGTTAGCAGACAGCGAGCGGTCTCGACCAGTGTCCTATTTTTGTGCTCCGCGACTCCATTTTGCTGAGGCATGTATGATGCCGTCAATCGTCATTTAATTCCCGCGTCCTTCAGGATTTTATCCATCGAGGAGTTGCAAAACTCCCTCCCGTCAGCCGATTGCAGAGCCTTGACACTCCTGCCTGTTTATCTCCACATAGCTTGTATATTCCAGGAATTTTGAGGCTGCTTCGGACTTGTGTTTCAGGAAGTAAACGTTTGTCCATCGGCTACAGTTATCCGTAAACGTCAGAAAATACAGGACCCCTCTTTCGGACTCTGTTCGCATCGGACCGCCAAGGTCCCTGTAGATTAGGTCCAACATGACAGGTGATATTTGCGCCCGTTTGGGAAATGGCTGCCTTGTGAGTTTTCCAACGGCACAAACGTCGCATCATCGATCTTGAACGATAGACCGGTAGCTACCACGTTTCGCAACATGAGTGACATATCCCGCCAGTTCAGGTGACCGAGCCTTCGGTGTCATTCCTCCGAATCCTTTGATGAAGTATTCGATGCAAAGCAAGCTGCGTGCTAAACATCGCGCAGGTAGAACAGATCACCGTCGCGATCAGCCACCATTTTTATTGCTCCATTCGAGTCTCGTACGTACGCGTGCGTTTTGGTAAATAACCTCGTGGTCGTTGTCGACAACTCTTGTGATTGACAACAGGTTTGCCCGCAAATCCGGCACGAGTAGCGCATTCGTAAAGGTGATTATTTTCCTGCTTTCCCATAGCGGTTGACACGCTTACGTCACCTTTTGCAGTTCCTCTGAATGTCGCTTTATTTGCCAATTTTATTCCGCAACCAGATTCATGTATCGTTCTGAACTGTTGATAGTCCTTAGACAGGTGCATCCGCGATCGAGGCACCACCTCCCGTCGACTTTGCGATCGTACGTCTATTTCGCGGCAGAGTTCTATTCATGTTCCGCGATGAATACGTCGCTGGCCATCTTGGCGTTCTGAAAGTCCCTCTTTTTCTTGAAGCAATCCGTGGCTTTATGACTCTTTTTCTTGCAATAAAAACACTTGTAGGGAACGATGATAATGGAACCTTTAACACCTTGTTCTCCGTGTTGCCCGACATTTGTTGATACCCTTGACTGATGTCTCGAGAATAATGCGTTTGAGTTCGATTGGTCCTCACTTTGAATTTTGCCATCATGGTCCTCGATGATTTTCCTCATTAACACGTCTATGTTCGGCAAATTGTCGCGAGACTTCATTGCACAGCAAACGTTTTGAAAGGTTTTCGGCAGACTGTAAAGTAGCATTATGGAGAGCGAATCTCCATTTATTTCAATCCCCATATTGCTCAGTTTATCGACTGTATCCATAAAACTTGATAAGTAGTCTCGCATGTCGTCTTTGCAATGCATTCTTTTGCATTGCGAAGACATTCTTTTGGCTCCAATAGCGTCACCTTTCCCGTAGGCCCTTGCGATGCATAGACTGACCTCAGTTTCTCCCATATCTCCTCGGATGTGTTGCAAGTACGTACGTGCTTTAATTCGTTCGGGTTGATGCACAGGAGGAGATTGCTTTTTGCCTTCCTATATTGAGCCGTCCAATTCTTCAGCACTGCCAGTGACGCATTTCGCGCCGCGCCTTGCCGGTAGCTCGCCGTTCACGTATGGCCAATATTCACTTTTTATTAAAAGGGCTTTGACGTGAATCACCCACGCATCATAGTTTTGCTTCGTCAGAATCTCAATCCGCGTTATTTTTGTTGAATTGGAGTCGGCTATTTGATTTGTAATGTTCTTCGTTCAATATTCGTTGTTCACGTAAAAACCTGGGCCCATAACCTGTTAGAGTATGCGCGTATGTTAAACGAATAAGAGATCGATGAAGAACTCAGAACTGGAGGATAATATTTATTGGCAAATGGAGTAGAGGAGCCGAACTGAGCAGACGCGGGCTAACGTGTCGAAGGCTCGCAAAACACTGATCAAAAGAAAAAAGGTGACTGAAGCATAAACAGTTATCCATGGTCTACCATACTTCCAGATAGGGTCGATATCAACAACCTCGCAACTATGAGTGCGAGTTGTACATTCCAACAGGGACAAATCAGTTTTTAAGTGGAAGCTCGAAAACTAGAGATGCGAAGCTTCAAAATGATCTTTTAAATTTTCCCGTACGATGATTTTTTTTCACGGAGATGGAGCAATTTGAAAATCACTGAAAAATTTCGGTAATTTTGTCGTTCTTTTAATTTTTGTGAATGGAGTATAATAACTGGATGACGTTGAAGTTTGCATCGTTGGAATTAAACGAAAATGAACTCTTCTTAATTGCTCAATTTTTTTATCGGTTCAGGCTGTGAAAATATTTCAAATGGTTATACACAATCTAATTAGAGATTTACGAACCCAATTTGCAAAAAGAAGACTCTCCATAGTAATACAAATAAATAAATGGAAAATATGAATACATACAACTTGATCGTACTTTAAATATTTTTGTAATCAAGTTCCGGTCTCCTTTCTTATGGTCTCATCATCTAATTTTTGTTCAAAGCTTTTTACCACTCGATAATTTTGCACCTTCTAGGTCCAAACATTGCGAATGCAGTATAGATAAATGTAAACAACTTCAGAATCAGTTGTTCTATACATAATCATAATTGGTTAAAAAAAATATATTTAGTATCGTAAAAATAAATGGATTGCCTTGCATCAGCACTTATAACTCTGTGTACAAGGAGTGCAATAGCTGCACTTCTCTACGATTTGCAAGAGACGCCAAGCTCTTTGTACATACTTTTGTGCCACAAACAAATGTCTACACCCCCTAAACCAAAGAAACTTTGTTTGTGTTAAAAAATGTGGAGAATCTCACGTTTCGCTGTACCCGCAATAGTGTCCATGCGAAGAACTACGAGTGATGAAAGCAATGTTTCGTTACCCTTTTTGCACAGATAATGTCTTGTGTATTTAACGTGCAGTACCTAGTCATCGACCCGAACTACACAACCCCCACGGGTGCGGGATCAGGATAACGCCCGATCAACACGGCCCTGCAGATGCGGTACCTACCGGTTTACTCCCGGGATGCAGGGCCCAGGTGCAACTATCGGTCGAGCCAAGGGACTTTCCAACACAGGTAAGCAGGCGGCTCCCCGAGCTGGTGGTACGCAGCTCTCCCGTCGGGACCCCTAACAGGCCCATGGCCGGCATGCGGCCTAACGAGTTCAACCTCAAACGGCTGGGCCCGACTACGAGTCGCCCCCCCCCCCCCCAGCCCCCATGGTACCAGTTTAGATCACTGGATGGATCTTCGTGGCGCATAATTGTACCACTACACTTTGCGGGTCCCGCCTCGACGACTGTGGTAAGCCAGTTGGAACTGCGGTGTCGCCACTCACCGAGGCCCCCACAGTCCTCATCCCGTAGGCGTCGCCCACGGGAGCCCTCCTCCTGCCGCAGCCTTTCTGCACAGTACTGTCTATGTGAAAAACCCTGACCGACATTTTATAACTTCCTTTAGAGGGATTCAGTGAATCATCAGAACATTACTAACGCCGCGGAACAAAATAACATGTTTGATAAACAGTCGGGGAAGTTATTCGCTTTTTAATGCTTGTCAAACTTGTCGGCTTGTTCAGTGGCGAGAGAAATCGTCTGATAATTCACTGATCTCTCTAAGAAAGTTATTAAATTTCAACTGTCGCAATCACCGTACACATCGTAATAAGCACTGACGCAAGGCAATCCACTTATCTTAAGGAGAGTATACATAATTATTTTTAACAATTATGAGCATTTCTCGAACAACTGATGCCAAGCTTGTTCACATTGTTCTATGATGCATCCACAATGTTTGGATGTAGAAGGTAGGTAATTATAGAGTGCTTAACATGCTCCGAACACAATTTGGAACGTAAGGTCGTGAAGAAAGGAGACCATACCTTGCCCCCAAAAGAATGTTGAGTATGAACGAGCTTCTACTTTCATTTTAAATAATACTGTGATAACGTGTATCATCGCCTGCGGTTAAACGATTCAGCAAAATGAAAACGTTCGATCTTAGACAAAAATTGATAAGCGATGGAAATACCGAACCTCAATGACGCTCGACAAATACGTCAACCAGGTGGCTCGAACGATAAAACTATCCGCATGGCCGTCAGACTCGAAGCGACAAAAAAACCTGTAATAAACCTTGTTTTTCTTCGAAAAAACAAGCAAAAAATAAATTGTTAAACGCAACCGCATAATTTTCGACATTTTACTCACACCCGGTTGAATCTGAGCTGTCGGTTTCTCGTCTCATCGAGTTAGAGCCAACATCGATATATGTCATCCGCAGAATGCGTGATGAGCGCCTCGCTGGAATTCGCGGGAACTCAAATTTACAAATATCGTGCGAGATTTGCTCGAAATCATCAACAATTACCTACTTATTGTAGACACTGACGGATTTTCTGGAATATGCGAAGGAATAATATGATTGAGGTGTCAAAATGTGTGTGTTTTAAGGGGGGATTTTTTTTTCGACAAAAAAATCGATTTTTCGCTGACCGCTGTTTCATATTCTTCAAAGTGTTGAGAATATGTGTGCAAAATTTCAAATTAAAATTCTCAAAAATGGGAAAGTTATAAGCGATTTTATACCTGCGTGTCGACTCGCGGTGGCCGCGCGTTCGTTGTCACACGGCAGGGGTCGGCGCGCCCGGCAGCTGCCCGAATCTGTTGCTCGGCGGACCATAAAAATAACGGGACAGCATACAATAGGCATTTAATTCAATGAAGTACGAGTCCTAAGGGTCGTGCGAGATCGAAATATTCGGTGGAGAGTCGCTCAGTCACGAACGAGAGTTTACTGGTAACAGACGTATATATCATGGATCGAAAACAGGGAAGTGATACTCATAGTCGTGCTGCTAGACCGAAAAAAAGGAAATTTGTTGGGAATATTCACACCCGAGAAACGGAAACGACGTTTGCAGGTACGTCGGCCCAGAAACTGTCGACAGCGGAAGACAAAGAAATAATTACGGTCCCGGGTCATGGATATCGCATTATCGCGTTTCTATCGGTTTTCTCTGCAATCTCGCAACTCGTAATATGTCAGGAATGCAAAGGACCGATCAAATTTGGCGAATCCAGTTCTCGCGGCTTGGGTTTTAAAATAGTTGTGCAGTGCAAGTGTCGTGTGCAATATATTAATTCCTGTCCTCCCGTCGAATACAAATCGTGTGAGATAAACCGGAGAATGGTTTTTGTGATGAGACTATTGGGAGTAGGCAGAGAGGGTATAAATATATTTTGTGGCTTGATGGATATATCCCAAGGTTTCAGCGCAACCTTGTACTATGCCTCCTTGGAGAACATTTACAGTGGAGCCAAAGCTTTATGGGAGCTGTGTGCGAAAAAGGCAGTGAAAGAAGAGAAAGCGAAGAATGCTGAGCACGGAAATCCAGAGACAGATATTTCTGTGTCGGGAGACGGAACATGAAAAAAGCGAGGATATAGTTCCTTGTTTGGAATCACGACACTCATCGGCAAATATTCAAGCAAAGTGGTTAACCTTGTCGTGAAATCGTCTTACTGTCACGCTTGTAAATGGTGGCAATCAAAATCCGGTACCGAAGAATACGACGATTGGTTCGAAGAACACAGCAGTGAATGTACGGCAAATCACGATGGGTCAGCTGGAAAGATGGAAGTTGACGCGATCAAAGACATGTTCCGACGATCTTGGAAAATGCATGAAGTACGGTACGCGAAATACATCGGCGATGGCGACACGAAAACATTCAAAGCCTTGTTGGAAGACAAACCTTACGGCGATGATTTGATCGTGAAGAAAAAGGAATGCGTCGGGCACGTTGAGAAGCGTATGGGCTCGCGACTGAGAAATGTGAAAAAAAACGAAAAAACTTGGAGGAAAAGGAAAATTAACCGATATATTGATAAAAGAATTAACAATTTTCTACGGTTTGGCTATCAGAAGACATCCAGACTCTGTTGATGAGATGTACAATGCTGTGTGGGCAACGTTCTACCACAAGATCTCGAAGAATGAAAATCCTCAGCATATGTACTGTCCCGCGGGGTCACAAAGCTGGTGCAAATGGCGCATTGCCGAAGCCGAAAAAACTCTGGACGAATTTGATCACGAAGCTCCACTGCATGAAGACGTCGCGAATGCTATTAAGCCGATTTACATTGATTTGTCATCGAGAGACTTGCTGGAAAGGTGTTTAGGTGGCGATACTCAAAACAACAACGAAAGCTTCAACGCAACCGTTTGGCGATTCGCACCTAAACACCTTCACTGTGGCGCGAAAACGATCGACATCGCGGCTTATTTGGCCGCAGGGATTTTTAACGAAGGCTTTACAGCAGTCCTTAAAACAATTACGACGATTGGAATCGTCGTTGGCCAGCAAGCATCAATATTCGTCGATGCGCGAGATAAGCAGCGGATAGAGAGGTCAACGAGACGCAGCCTCGAAGCAACGAAAGAGGCTCGAACAAGACGCAGAAGCGAAACTGCTTCACTGAATGAGTTGTTCGAAGCCGAGGAAGGCATCCTGTATGGCCCTGGCATAGCAGATTAGATTAAAAATACTGTAAGTACTCGATATGTCCCATAAACTGTACTCACAACTTTAAACGCGTTTTTCTCGAAACAGCTTTTTCACAACTGGTGTGCACGATTTCTCAAAAACTATTCAACCGATTGCCTTCAAATTTGGACAGAATGCTCAGCTGACATCCTTTTATCGTTTGATGAAGCGAAAAAACAATACGTTTAATAGTTTTTTATTTATAACAAAAAATCGATCAATTTTTTTTCGAAAAATCGATACTTCAAGTTCAAAACGTCACCAAATCGTCAATTTTTTTCCCCCTTCATCGAACGATAGCTATATGTGTCTAAAGTAAAATGCTTTTTGGGTTTTTGTTGCAGGATGAACGTGAAGGCTGTAATCGTGCACACCATCAAAAAAGGACCATCGCGCGTCGAGGGGGGTGGGAGGCGGATTTTTTTATGAAATTGTTGAAAATTTTTTTTGTATGTAGTAAACAGATCAATAAAACTATATGCCAAGTTTCACAAGTTTTCCGTTGTATACTTTCTTCACAAAAAAATTCCCAAAAAGCGGTAAATTTTGCGAAAAAAAAAGACAATCCCCCCTTAATGTGGCTATGTGGCTCTACTCCTCTCCTAGTCGTAGCATTAGACAAACTTTATTTTTTATCATTTCAATCACGAGTTCAGCAGGGTAAGACAAACTACTTTTTTTCTTCTCAAGTTCAAGGAATATGACGAGCAGACAGCCGATTGTCTATCAACTTGACGTCTTCTAGTCAGATTTCATGAAACCCTGAAGAGCCGTTTCGGAATTCCGTGGGTATCTAGAATCATATTGTATATCGTATCGTACACCATACCGACGGCGATGATGTGTCATTCCGTCTTAACTTGATGGTTTGCAAACGACTTTTTTAGTTTTGATGAGAGCCCATTATCATTGACATTCAGGCATACCAACTTAAAAATGGTTAAAAATAACAATTTTTTTTACTTTGCACGCAATTTTAATATACTGACAGGAAAGATAAACTTACACTATGATCAAGTGGATACAAATTAGGACTGTTAAAGAAATATCAAATGAATGATTCGCAACAAGATATCAAACAAGAAGAATGAAAGAGAAGATTCTTTCTTTCTTCTTGTTTGAAATTGGAAGTAACTAGGATATGCTTTTAACCCAACACCTGCTCCTTCCGGTTAGGCTTCTAGTGACTTTTTTATTTCGAATATTTTGCCCTGAAGCTTGCCCAAGTCTGTTTTTTAACAGACAAGCGTTTAACAGTCTCGATTGAGAAGTAAGTGAAAAAGCTCTGTACACGAATGACCCGTATGCGGAACACATATACGTCGAACAGCTGCATAACAGCGCGGTTGCGCAGGAGACGCGAAGATACGATTCCGGGGCAGCTAGGAACGTGGCACACTGTGCGAACGCCAAGCCGGCAGCTCTCTTGCGCCTGGCTCTCTGTCCATGACGTATATCGGACGATGAGGATGATGATGAATTGGCGAGTGTGGAACGCAGTGTCCGAGCAGCATGCCATTCCGACCGAAAATATTTTGTGCCAGTTTCTTTTTTGAATTATACAGAGTGGATCAATAACTATTAGCACCTTGGATATCTTCGAAACTACAAGGTTCACAGAAATATTTGCTGAAATGAAATTTCACAGTACGAAAGCGGCCATCCTATAGCCATGATAGTTCTTTTGCAGGTGGAGGTACTTCGGACATTTGAAGGTCAACTCCATTTTTTTAATGGATCGGTATGTTTTTTTTTTTGCTGTATCATGAAAGAGGAGCTTAAAACGAGTTCAACGACCTATAACATAAGGACATTGAAGGTCATAGAAAGTGCAGAAAGGCGATAATACTTATAGTTTCGGTAGTAAATAAAATTACTACGTTTATAGTAAAAATCAAAATGACGACCATCAGTATCAATGCAACATTGGATTCTTTTTTCGATTGATTGACTTGCAAGTTTTACAGCGTCAGAACTTATTGATGCACATGCTTTAATAATTCTTTGTTCCATGTCGTCAAGTGTATTGATATTGATGGTCGTCGAGAAAGGCGATAATACAGTTTCGGTAGTAAATAAAATGACTACGTTTATAGTAAAAATTAAAATGACGACCATCAGTAGCAATGCAACATTGGATTCTTTTTTCGATTGATTGACTTGCAACTTTTACAGCGTCAGAACTTATTGATGCACATGCTTTAATAATTCTTTGTTGCATGTCGTCAATTATATTGATATTGATGGTCGTCATTTCGAACACTTACCATAAACGCAGTAATTTTATTTACAACCGAAACTGTAAGTATTATTGCCTTTCTGTACTTTCTATGACCTTCAATGACCTTATGTTATAGGTCGCTGAACTCGTTTTAAACTCCTCTTGCATAATACAGAAAAAAAACATACTGATCCATTTTAAAAAATGGAGTTGACTTTCAAATGTCCGAAGTACCTCCACCTGCGAAAAAAACTATTATCGCTATCGGATGGCCCTTTTCGTACTGTGCAATTTAATTTCAGCAAATATTTCTGTGAACCCTATAATTTCGAAGATATCCAAGGTGCTAATAGTTATTGGTCCACCCTGTATAGTAAGGTTGATTGTCGAACTCGAATATGCAGTAATAGCAAATAGAAAGGTCCCGTAAGAACTTCCGGAAACATAAATGCATAAGAAAGTGCAACAACAAAAATCATTTGCACGAGGAATTTGTGATCGTTGGAATGCGAGAAAATTTGCATCGTTGGAATGCGAGAAAAATACATTCCTTTTGGATCTTTCACTTGTTATCGCGCAAAATTGTTTGAGAGAGTTCGGCTATGAAAATCACACAAACGTTTTTCTCATGTAAACTAGTTCTAAAAAACCATTTTGAAAAAATATGTAAATTAAAAAAAGGAAATTTGCATTCAAGCGATGCAAACTTCAGCAAAGTTTTTAAGAATACCGATATTGAATAGTCGCCGGCAAAAAGTAATTTCCCAGAAATTACAGAGATTGTTCGACAATTCTATGCCGATTTTTTCTCTTGTTTGTAAAAAAATAATTTAAAAATGTATTGTAGCTGCATTACCCGATAAAGTTCAACGCAGAAAAGAGAAGCTGTTTCTTTAACTGTTTTTCGAAATTTTAGTCATTAACCTTGAAAATTCTCACATAATACAGAAGTATTCCGACTAATCAAGAAATTCATTAGGCAAAACAAAAGATTTTTTGTCATACATAATGATACGAAATGAAAATAAAGGAATGCTCTGAAGTTTTCGTGAACTGTTACTTAAGGTATTCCTTTCGCGAAGGGTCGTATTTTGTGGGGGCATGGAGAGGGTCCTTCAGAATCCCTGGTTAACAAAGAGACGGCACGACCGTGGGGTCGGGGATTTGGCCGGTGATTTTTTCGTGGTGAAAGAGGACCCCTAGCACTTCACGTGGTTGACGTAGTAGGACGCACTACTCGGAAAATTCCGTGAAAAATCGATTCAAAGTTTCTTAGGCGCCTTATGGGTTTAAAATGTCAGGCACTTGTCGAGCCGCCGTCTAGTCTAGACGGTTACGGCTCGGTCTTTTGCGCCGGAGGTCTCGCGTTGGATTCCTCCTTCGGATCTTTTTTTCTTCTTTTTTTTTTTGATTATCCCAATAATTATTCAATACATTTCTCATCCCTACATTATTTTTTAAAATTTATTTTAGCTCAAGAACGTAAAGTTTTTCATTCACTGAAAAATATTCGTGCTCGTTGTTCTATTTGGTTTCATGGCCTTGTAAGGGTAAGAATTTTGACCTGGTGTCCCCTTAGGATTATAACGGACATCTGCGCATAAGACTGTGCGTGAGTCTGTCAGAATTGAACAGCAGTTCATTTTTTGATTTCGTCGTGAACACACGTACCTATTTCTTATTGTTAAATTTCAAAGTTCTCTTACAATTCGAAGTTAAAAATTTCGACTGAAGAACTTGCTGGCTCTTCTGGAATAGGAGAGGAAATTCCTGAAGAATCCATGTACAGTGATAAATGGAAATCGCGATTGAAGGACGCAGTAGTTTATTATGAAAAGCTGTTGACGGAAAATAATTTCATTGCATCGACACCTTCGGAAGAAATATCTCACGATGCTATGTTATTGGCCGGAGAACTTTATAATAATACATTGGAACTTTTGGGTGAAAAAAATTCGTGATTGAAGAGGAATTAATTCACGCTCATGAGGATTGCGAAGAACTACAGTTCGAAGTGCCCCAACTTTATTTTTCTCCAGACGAGTACAAACCGGAACCGAAAAAAAATAAGAGTGAAATGATTCCCATCGCCTACGAAGTCAAAGTCGTGAACATTGCTAAAGCGCATCCGACGTGGTCTTTGGCAACATTGCAAAAAAAAGGATGCAGCTGCTGGAAGAGAAAAGAATATCTTTCGCAGTGGGAGAATGATATTAAAAGTGGTGGAACGAGATTGGACAAATTTGAGGCGATAGATTCGTGGACCTACGACCGTTTTGTGAAAGCAAGACAGCAATATCAGCAAGTTACGACAAGAAATTTACAACAATGGGCGTTAGCTGCTGCTGCACAATTAATCGATTTCAATTTCAAGACGTCTGATCGATGGGTCACGGCATTCAAACACAAAATTTCTCAACGGAAAATCACGAAACTGGTTTCGAAAAAAGAGGCGGCATCAATGGAGGAAATCCGGGCGTCTGCAGAGACCTTCGTCGACAGACGTGCTACTTAATACCTCAATACCATGAGGATTATGTTATCAATACTGACCAAACAGGTAAATACAAGTTTTCTGCGTAGAAAATGTTTCAACCGATGCAAAATGTATAAATTCAAAATTAAATATATAAACTGTTTTCAACATACATATTCGAATATTTTTGAATATTAGAAATACTATTTCTTCAGGATGTCAATATCAATCTGTTTTCAACAGGACTCCCACTCAAAAAGGGAGTAAAACAGTTTTCGTCAAAAAGTCGGATTTTAATAAAATGACTCATTCGTGCACCGCACAATATTCCATAACATTATCCGGAAAACTGCTCCCATATGTCTTCGTATGTTTGCAAGAGGTGACCGGTCATTTCGGACCTCGTATTAAAAAATGAGTAGATGGCTATGCCGATACATATACGAACGTCATTGCAACATCATCGAAGTCCGGAAAACTAACAACAGCCTTATACACGGATTTTCTCCAGAAATGTTTAAAAACTTACGTCGGGGAGAATAAATTTTTACTTCTCATTGACTCTTGGGGGGGGTCAAAGAAATCCAGAGATGTATGATGAAATCGTCCAAGATGACGAAAATATGCCAACGTGCTCTGTAAAGTAATTCCTCCAAAATGTACCCCCTTAGTTCAACGTTATGACGTCTACTTTTATAGACAAGTTGAAAATTTCATAAAGCGCTTGCAATATTGCAGCGAATTGTTAGAGCAGAACCGCTTTATAGCAGATTGTATAAAAATCCATTCAATAATTCACCATCAATTATCGTCACCAATATTCCGAGACATGATTCAATACGCCTGGTTTGCCTCAAAATTGTCAGTTACTAGAAACATTTTCATGAATGTTAATGGGACATGTATTGCAAACTCCCTGCGATTGTAAAATACGGATGTATTGCAAACTCCCTGCGATTGTAAAAAATCCGCTTTTGGTTGACTTTTATAAGGTGGGCATGCGTTTTTTGAGGGTCTTGCGCGGTGATTTTGCGACTAAAAAAATTTGATTTCCAATAGTTTTTCAAGCTCCCTTTGAAAAAAAAATATATCGTATTTTCGTCGTGAACAGTATTTGCCAGAGAAAATAGCGTATTCTGGAATAAAATGAAAATTCCATTTTGCGTGCAGGAGAATGAAGTCTGGAAAATTCAGAATACGGAACACTCCCGAAAAACTTTATTTGAGCCCGCCGTCATGGAGAAAAAATTATCAAACATACGATTTAAAGTCGATAGATCGGAATTTAATCAGTGGAACAAATAAGCTAAATCAGGCACGGGCGCGCTATAGGAAGTGCGAGTCTGCTGCAACTTCCAAATGTTTCGCTGTCACAGGAAGTAGGTTGAGACTCCTATGACACGCGGTCGAACAGAGGGATCTGAATGTGTCCCCATCCGAGAACTTTATTGGAAAGAATGTCAATTTCGAAAATGTGCGAAGATTCGCTAAAAACTTTCGGAATAAATAATTCTAGCAACACATTTTAGAGTAATTTGGCGTGAAATTATTATTTTTTACCCAATGCCACGAGTGTTTTTGTTTTTTAATGTTGCCCAAATTATCTGAACATTCTGTAGTTACATAATTTTAAGATAATTGATAAACAGTAAAAAACGAAAATACTCGTAGTATTTAGTAAAAAAATAATAATTTTACGCCAAATTACTTTAAAATGTATTGTGAGGATTATGTATTTCAAAAGTTGTTAGCAAATCGCATATGATTGAAAATATTATTTGCGGAGCATGAAATCATTGAACATTTTCGAAATTGCCATTATTTTCAATAAAGTTCACAATCTATCGATTAAGTTCAATCGGTTATCTTAATCCTCAATCCGTGAAGGTATTTGAGGCACCTTAATCCCGTGACCTGGGTCGTTTTCGTTTTTGCACTACCAAACCAACAACTGTCAATGAAAAACATCTGAAAAAATGAATGGTCAATCTTGAGGCCGTACTTCTCAAGGGAAAATAGAGTTTTTTCTTTCTTATGTTTTATATTTTTTAATAAATATTAAGCAACCTGCGAAGAAAATATTCTTGGGCAGGACGAAAACGACCCAGGTTTGCGAAATGCGGATTAAAATTCTCTACTCCATCGGTCAGATTGGGTCGAGAAGTCTGACGATGCTCCGAAAACGACGGTAAGAGCATTGTTTATTTAAAAAAGATAAAATCGGTGCTCGGAATGGTTCTCGGGACCTCGATCAGACATTCCCGATATTACTGCCCCAAATTCGTCCCCGATTTTATCTTACTTCCGGTCAGATTGGGTCGAGAAGTCTGACGATGCTGCGAAGACGACAGTAGGAGCATTGTTTATTTGACAAAGATAAAATCGGTGCTCGAAATGGTTCTCGAGGCCTCGGGAATGTCCGATCGATGCCCCAAGAACCATTGCGATTTTCCCTTGAGAAGTACGGCCTCAAGATTGACCATGCATTTTTTCCATATCTTAAAATTCTGTAACTACAGAACTTTACGATATTTATTTTTATATTTAGAATTTAAGATTTAAAAATGATGTAACTACAGAATGTGCAGATTATTTATGCAACATTTAAAAACAAAAATACTCGTAGCATTTGGTAAAAAATAATAAATTCACGCCAAATTACGTTAAAATATATTGCTACAGTTATCTATTCTCAAAGTTGTTAGCAAATCCTCGAACATTTTCGAAATTGACATTCTTTTCACTAACGTTCTTGGATAGGGACGCATTCAGATCCCTCTGTTCGACCGCGTGTCATAGGAGTCTCAACCAACTTCCTGTGACAGCGATACATTCGGAAGTTGCAGCTGTGACGTCAGCAGACTAGCACTTCCTATAGCGGGTCCGTGTCTGATTTAGCTGATTTGTTCCACTGATTAAATTCCGATCTATCGACTTTAAATCGTGTGTTTGATAATTTTTTCTCCATGACGGCGAGTAGAGGAGCTAGGCCGGTTCTAACCCAGGGATCTCAGGGGGGAGCGGGGCGGGGGAGTCGAGCGCGGGGAAGCCGGGGTATGCGAGGCAGAGGGGGGGGGGGGGGGGGGATCCTGCATGCGGCAGCCGAGTGCGCGGTTCCGGCGGAGGGAAAGGGGAGGGGTGTTAGAGAGTGGGGATGCTAGTTTTTGGTGACGATGTCTTCCCGGTGATAGCTGGACCCGCGGGCGAGAGGGGAAAGCCGCTGTCGACTCTGTGGGGGAGGGGGCATCATAGAGTCGCGGGTCCTTGAAAACCCATAAAATCCGATAATTTATTATCAACATTATAGATGTAAGCGGAGCATTTTTGTCTAGACTATTCACATGAGTTTATATATATAAAAAAAAAACAACTTACACAAATGTGCGGGATCTCAGGGGGGAGCGGGGCGGGGGGCTCCAGCGCGGGGCAGCCAAGTGCGGGGGTACGGCGGAGTGGAGAGGGGTCGCCGGGCGCGTGTGACGTCACAGGGGGGGCCTCTGTGGAGGGGGGCCATGTGATCTGTCAAGCGACTAGCGGGAGGGAGAAGCCGGCGGCGATGAGTATTTTGCGCGTGTGTGTGTGTGTGTGTATGTGTGGAACGACGGGGGGGGGGGGGGGTATAAAGAATGCTTCGAATTAAGTGACAATAAAACAATAGTTTATTAATAATTAAATTGAACAATGGCCTTGCATAATATATATTATACATAAAATCTTTGGTGTGTGTGTGTGTGTGTGTGCTTGGCTGGTTTTCATTGTTTCAAATTATTTTATTTTGAATATCCGCAGCGGATACGTTATCCTGGAACATAACAAATCATGAATCTTATTAACATCTAAAACATAATCATATTTTGAATCATACTAAAGATAATACGAACCATCGACCAAGTATAAGTTCAGGCAGGTGGGGCACGTGTCGCGAATTGAAACTTGGTGAGTCCTCCCCCCCCGCAGTTGTTACAAAATATTCCCTGGATGTTGTTAAACCGTTCGCTGAAGTGGCCACATCTTTCAATTAGTTGATCATCCGTGCCCCGCATATCAAAGTATCACAGCACGCAAAATTTCGCCTGATCATTTTCGGTGAGATATTCGTAGTTCACACAGCCCATTACGCCCCGGTTCAATCGATTTATTCGCTGCTGGTCCACTATGATTTCACGCACATAATGGACTCCCTTATCTGAGGCATCACCCAATCCACTATCAAATGATTCCGTATCACTGTCCATCTCGGCCAGTTCCATGTCATCATGTGCAAGCACTTCAATGTCCGCGCACTCATCATCGTCATCATCGGCGATATCAATAACGTCTTCGTCTACCCCAACTTCCACTTCGTCGTCATGGGCGATATTCACGACAACCTTCATCTCATCATCGACGAGATCGATCACTTCAATTTGGTTCGACATTTTTCTTAACTGATTTTCCGTTTTCCGACTCTTCCACAAGGACACCTCGGAGGTTGAAGACAGGAATGGCGAAAACTGCTGTTTCGATCCTTCTTCGGATTTCGATTTTTGGATCCTCATAGGCTTATAGTAGGGTGGGGGCTTATTGTAGAAAAAAACCTTGCAAGATAGTGCATCCTGGCCAGGGGATAAACGAAAAGTTTTTTTTTCTTTAACTATCCCTGTAGGTGTAGGCATCTGCTGTCCAGAAAAGTGTGCACTCATAGAGGTGAAAGCTGACAAGGCTCGCCAATCATTGACTTTCGCGATCTCTACAGAACCGCGTCTAGGTCATGGAGACTGAACTGGCGTATTATAAAGAGCATCTTAGAGTTTTTAATATATATTGCCACGTGTTCCAGTATGTATGAAGTCCAGCCTGTCACGAATCATAGCGCTCTTCGCAGAGCAACATCAAACCCATTCAAGTGACACTTGAGGCTATACAGTTTTTACCAAATCAGCCATATTCTAAAGACAATTTTTTTGTTCGTCGACGTTCAATGCCAGCCTCCGAGCATAGGGAACATTTTGAAAAAATAACATTCCGCTCAAGTAATGTCTTGGCTATCCAAAACACCTACGAAAACGAGGTATTTATTATAAAACGATCAACTTTGTGGATCTGTGGCCGGAGATTTTTTTTTTATGCTTCGACCACTGATCCCACTGCATGCACCATTTGAGCATAGATGCACTCGCGGTCTAGAATACTCACAAAAATACTTTTCTTTTTTGCTCCCGTTGAACCCCGATCGGCTCGTTCTGCGTGTGTATTTATTTTTCATGCTTTCCACGTTAAAATATATCAGCGTGATATTGAAAAACCCTGGTGGAGGTGATTCTATTACATTTTCCGAGCTAGAAGGGAACGACAAAAATATTTTCTGATGGGAGACCATTTTTAATCGTCGGCAGCGCTCAAAAGTGGCCACACTTTGAATGAAGCAGTGAGTTCACATATCTCTCTGGCAAGACTTTTCAACTCGTTAATATGGAGAACAACAATAAACCATCAGAAGAAATCTTGCACAACCAAGCCACGCTCTTAAGTTCGATCAACGACTTTGCTGTGTGGGAAATACAGATCGTCGAGTTCATCGAAGTACTGAAATCGCAAAGCCGAATTAAGCGCCAACGATTATCAACTAAACATCAATAGTCATTGATAGGCCAAATACCGAATCTGGAAGGATTGAAGTATTTCATGTACAGGCATTCTATATGCATGGGTGCAGGACACAGCGGTGATGGGTTAATGTGGCGAGAACTCGACTTGAACGCGTGATGGTCTATACTTTAACTTCTGCTCGATGAATTTCAACAACGTGGAAGTGGTTGAGCTTTACAAAGGATACGTAATCTTACAATAAATGTAAATAAGTATAAATCAATACGCGTTAAATGTTATATCTCATTGCCACGGGAAATAATGATTATGAGGGCTGCGATTAATGTACAATCAAGAGATAATGCACGTCTCGCATGGGTGACAGTTACAGCTTTATACCCAGCTGAACGAAACAGTGACCACGGATCTTCTTACATGCATTATTCAACGGTATTGAATCTATCGAATATTGGATTCCCAATAACTATAGGTCAAATTTAAATAAAAAAAATGTGCTTCAAAACAATTTATCCATTAATGTCTGTACCACCGAAGAAGACATTGCTCCGATACGCGTGGCTCAACATAAAAAGAAGAAAAGCATATCAATTTGCTATACATACAAGATACCGAAGATAACAATGTATGAAATATCACATAGATAAAGAACCTGTCAAGCCTCGTGAGCGGAGAACAGAGACAACCATTAAAAAATATATGCATGCCATCGGTGTATGAAGTTAACACAATTACTATATCGTCATATGTGCTAGACGAATTAAACAACAATCTATTATTTCGCCGGTGTCGGCATTACTTTAGATCAACGGATAAACTGCAATCACATGAGATCGATTATGGAGCAATAAAGCACTGCGCCATCCGACTATCAAATGATACTAATAAGTGGCGTCAAATCATCAACTCCAATCGGAAAGCAACACATCCATTCACTGTAAATGCCTACTTGGAGTGTTTTTTTATAACTAATTATAGAGAGAAGATGAGAGTGTGCAAAGACTGATGCGAAGAACGTAGCAGAGGATATGTATCAATATCATGAAGTATTTACCATTGATTACCACATGTGTTCTTCATATGATGAATCGCTATCATAGTATCGATCACATCACAGCGCCGATATAATATCATAGTTTGTGACAGAACTGGAAAAACTAGAGCTGTACATAAAATATATTTTCTACGAAAATTAATGCTCGTCATGAGTTAATTCTAATACCTTCACGCTATGGCAATAATTGTGCATTCAGTCATCATCAACTACTAGAGGTAGAAGTTGAATTACTCAAGATACAATGGCGTATGCCCCACATAATATTAGATGAGATCAATAAATTATCATTACATCGACCATTGGAAAGTGGGCGATAATTGAATGTGGGTTTTCGCTCTTGGGATCTATACGACTTTCCATCGCTTCAAAGCACAACGAAACATTCATGGACCGTAAAAGCTGCCTCCCAACTAGAGAAACCAAAATATGTAATTGGTGCGGTGCAGACTGGTAAAAAAGATAATGTATGGCAAAGGACATTATATTATTCACCGACTGCAAACCCACAAGTGCTAAACTTTATCTCAATTCAGGATTCTTTTCTCAAGATGACTCGAATATGGACTTCAAAAAAGTTTCGACATTTTGTTCAATAGGTACTCTCGATTTTGTAAATACCATTATGACTGCAATAGTGATCATTCTTTACTAACCATCGCTGAGTCTTAATGTAACGACCCTCTCACGGTTAATGGTTGATCGCATCAGAAATATGTAATTGGTGGCTGAATCATAAAGATTCATGCAAATAAAATAAATGTTACATTATGTACTTTTTATTCTCCTCACCCCGTACTTAGTTATGTCAGCATCACCAGCTATCGGATTGTGCAACTGAAAACAATATTACTTTCGAATGTGAAACTCATTTTTTTTTGTATGGAATTTAATTGAAAATAAATCAATATAATCGCCCAATGATAATCGAAGACATTCATCAGTATACGTTCGTTAGACGTTCGTGAGCCGTTTGTTGGAAGTTTGCGAGGCATTCGAAGATTTTCGATAGTCGTTCGTGAAACGTTCCAGAGACTTCCGAAGACATTCATACGATGTTCGAAGCCATTTAAGAGACGTTCGAAAACATTCATAAGGCGTTTGAAGACACGCATGAGGGGTTCAAAAAGTTTCAAGAGCCTTTCTACGACGTTCATGAGACGTTTGAAGATGTTCGTGAGACATTCCAGAGACTTTCGAAAACGTTCATAAGACGTCTGAAGACATTCATGAGAGGTGCGAAGACCTTCGGAGACTTTCGAAGACGTTCAAGAGATCTGTGACGATATTTATAATACGTTTAAAGACATTGGTGAGGGGTTCGAAGCCGTTTAAGAGACTTTAAAAGACATTTACAAGGGGTTTGAAGACGTTCAAGAAACTTCCGAATACGTTCAAGAGACTTTCGACGACATTCATAATACGTCTGAAGACATTCATGAGGGGATCGAAGACGCTTAAGAGAGGCTTTCAAAGACATTCACGAGGGGTTTGTCCAAAGACATTCATAATACGTTTGAAGACATTCAAGAGACTTTCGACGACATTCATAAGACGTTTGAAGAGGTGCATGAGGCCTTCAAAGAGTTTCAAGAGACTTTCTACGACGATCATGAGACGGTCGAAGATGTTCGTGAGATATTCAAAAAACTCTCGAAAACGTTCATAAGAAATTTGAAGACATTCATGAGAGGTGCGAAGACCTTCAGTGACGTTCGAAGACATTCAAGAGATCTTTAACGATATTCATAATACGTTTGAGACATTGATGAGGGGGTTCGATGACGTTTTAGAGATTTTCAAATACATTCTCGAGGGGTTTGAAGACGTTCAAGAAACTTTCGAATACGTTCAAGAGACTTTCGACGACATTCATAATACGTTTGATTACATTCATGAGGGATTCGAAGACGCTTGAGAGACTTTCAAAGACGATCACGAGGGGTTCGAAGACGTTTAAGAGACTTCCGACGGCGTACATAATATGTTTGAAGACATTCATGTGGGGGTCGAAGATGCTTAAGAGACTTTCAAAGACATTCACGAGAGGTGCGAAGACATTCAGAAATTTTCGAAGACATTCAAGAGTTCTTTGACAATATTCATAATACGTTTGAAGACATCGATGAGAGGATCGACGATGTTTTAGAGACTTTCAAAGCCATTCACGGAGGGTTTGAAGACGTTCAAGAAACTTTCGAATACGTTCAAGAAACTTTCGAATACGTTCAAGAGACTTTCGACGACATTCATAATACGTTTGATTACATTCATGAGGGATTCGAAGACGCTTGAGATACTTTCAAAGACGTTCACGAGGGGTTCGAAGACGTTTAAGAGACTTTCGACGGCGTACATAATATGTTTGAAGACATTCATGTGGGGTTCGAAGACGCTTAAGAGACTTTTAAAGAAATTCACGAGTGGTGCGAAGACATTCAGAAACTTTCGAAGACATTCAAGAGTTCTTTGACAATATTCATAATACGTTTGAAGACATCGATGAGAGGATCGACGATGTTTCAGAGGCTTTCAAAGACATTCACGAAGGGTTTGAAGGCGTTCGAGAAACTTTCGAATACGTTCGAGAGACTTTCGGCCACATTCATAATACGTTTGAAGACATTCATCAGGGGTTCGAAGACGCTTGAGATACTTTCAAAGACCTTCACGAGAGGTTCGAAGACGTTCAAGAGACTTTCGACGACATTCATGATACGTTTGACGACATTCATGTGGGGTTCGAAGACGCTTAAGAGACTTTCAAATACATTCACGGGAGGTTTGAAGACGTTCAAGAGGCTTTCGAAGACGTTCAGAAATCTTCGACGACATGCATAATACGATCTTCGACGACATCCATAAACCGAAGACATTCATGACGTTTGAGTTTGTAATGTACGACAGCGAATTGTTGTGAATGTATGACGGCGAAACTCAAACGTCATGAATGTCTTCGGTTTATGGATGTCGTCGAAGATCGCATTATGCATGTCGTCGAAGATTTCTGAACGTCTTCGAAAGCCTCTTGAACGTCTTCAAACCTCCCGTGAATGTATTTGAAAGTCTCTTAAGCGTCTTCGAACCCCACATGAATGTCGTCAAACGTATCATGAATGTCGTCGAAAGTCTCTTGAACGTCTTCGAACCTCTCGTGAAGGTCTTTGAAAGTATCTCAAGCGTCTTCGAACCCCTGATGAATGTCTTCAAACGTATTATGAATGTGGCCGAAAGTCTCTCGAACGTATTCGAAAACTTCTCGAACGCCTTCAAACCCTTCGTGAATGTCTTTGAAAGTCTCTGAAACATCGTCGATCCTCTCATCGATGTCTTCAAACGTATTATGAATATTGTCAAAGAACTCTTGAATGTCTTCGAAAGTTTCTGAATGTCTTCGCACCACACGTGAATTTCTTTAAAAGTCTCTTAAGCGTCTTCGAACCCCACATGAATGTCTTCAAACATATTATGTACGCCGTCGAAAGTCTCTTAAACGTCTTCGAACCCCTCGTGAACGTCTTTGAAAGTATCTCAAGCGTCTTCGAATCCCTCATGAATGTAATCAAACGTATTATGAATGTCGTCGAAAGTCTCTTGAACGTATTCGAAAGTTTCTTGAACGTCTTCAAACCCTCCGTGAATGGCTTTGAAAGTCTCTAAAACATCGTCGATCCTCTCATCGATGTCTTCAAACGTATTATGAATATTGTCAAAGAACTCTTGAATGTCTTCGAAAATTTCTGAATGTCTTCGCACCTCTCGTGAATGTCTTTGAAAGTCTCTCAAGCATCTTCGACCCCCACATGAATGTCTTCAAACATATTATGTACGCCGTCGGAAGTCTCTTCAACGTCTTCAAACCCCTCGTGAACGTCTTTGAAAGTCTCTCAAGCGTCTTCGAATCCCTCATGAATGTAATCAAACGTATTATGAATGTCGTCGAAAGTCTCTTGAACGTATTCGAAAGTTTCTTGAACGTCTTCAAACCCCTCGAGAATGTATTTGAAAATCTCTAAAACGTCATCGAACCCCCTCATCAATGTCTCAAACGTATTATGAATATCGTTAAAGATCTCTTGAATGTCTTCGAACGTCACTGAAGGTCTTCGCACCTCTCATGAATGTCTTCAAATTTCTTATGAACGTTTTCGAGAGTTTTTTGAATATTTCACGAACATCTTCGACCGTCTCATGATCGTCGTAGAAAGTCTCTTGAAACTCTTTGAAGGCCTCATGCACCTCTTCAAACGTCTTATGAATGTCGTCGAAAGTCTCTTGAATGTCTTCAAACGTATTATGAATGTTTTTGGACAAACCCCTCGTGAATGTCTTTGAAAGCCTCTCTTAAGCGTCTTCGAACCCCTCATGAATGTCTTCAGACGTATTATGAATGTCGTCGAAAGTCTCTTGAACGTATTCGGACGTTTCTTGAACGTCTTCAAACCCCTTGTAAATGTCTTTTAAAGTCTCTTAAACGGCTTCGAACCCCTCACCAATGTCTTTAAACGTATTATAAATATCGTCACAGATCTCTTGAACGTCTTCGAAAGTCTCCGAAGGTCTTCGCACCTCTCATGAATGTCTTCAAACGTCTTATGAACGTTTTCGAAAGTCTCTGGAATGTCTCACGAACATCTTCAAACGTCTCATGAACATCGTAGAAAGGCTCTTGAAACTTTTTGAACCCCTCATGCGTGTCTTCAAACGCCTTATGAATGTTTTCGAACGTCTCTTAAATGGCTTCGAACATCGTATGAATGTCTTCGGAAGTCTCTGGAACGTTTCACGAACGACTATCGAAAATCTTCGAATGCCTCGCAAACTTCCAACAAACGGCTCACGAACGTCTAACGAACGTATACTGATGAATGTCTTCGATTATCATTGGGCGATTATATTGATTTATTTTCAATTAAATTCCATACAAAAAAAAATGAGTTTCACATTCGAAAGTAATATTGTTTTCAGTTGCACAATCCGATAGCTGGTGATGCTGACATAACTAAGTACGGGGTGAGGAGAATAAAAAGTACATAATGTTACATTTATTTTATTTGCATGAATCTTTATGATTCAGCCACCAATTACATATTTCTGATGCGATCAACCATTAACCGTGAGAGGGTCGTTACATTAAGACTCAGCGATGGTTAGTAAAGAATGATCACTATTGCAGTCATAATGGTATTTACAAAATCGAGAGTACCTATTGAACAAAATGTCGAAACTTTTTTGAAGTCCATATTCGAGTCATCTTGAGAAAAGAATCCTGAATTGAGATAAAGTTTAGCACTTGTGGGTTTGCAGTCGGTGAATAATATAATGTCCTTTGCCATACATTATCTTTTTTACCAGTCTGCACCGCACCAATTACATATTTTGGTTTCTCTAGTTGGGAGGCAGCTTTTACGGTCCATGAATGTTTCGTTGTGCTTTGAAGCGATGGAAAGTCGTATAGATCCCAAGAGCGAAAACCCACATTCAATTATCGCCCACTTTCCAATGGTCGATGTAATGATAATTTATTGATCTCATCTAATATTATGTGGGGCATACGCCATTGTATCTTGAGTAATTCAACTTCTACCTCTAGTAGTTGATGATGACTGAATGCACAATTATTGCCATAGCGTGAAGGTATTAGAATTAACTCATGACGAGCATTAATTTTCGTAGAAAATATATTTTATGTACAGCACTAGTTTTTCCAGTTCTGTCACAAACTCTGATATTATATCGGCGCTGTGATGTGATCGATACTATGATAGCGATTCATCATATGAAGAACACATGTGGTAATCAATGGTAAATACTTCATGATATTGATACATATCCTCTGCTACGTTCTTCGCATCAGTCTTTGCACACTCTCATCTTCTCTCTATAATTAGTTAAAAAAAACACTCCAAGTAGGCATTTACAGTGAATGGATGTGTTGCTTTCCGATTGGAGTTGATGATTTGACGCCACTTATTAGTATCATTTGATAGTCGGATGGCGCAGTGCTTTATTGCTCCATAATCGATCTCATGTGATTGCAGTTTATCCGTTGATCTAGAGTAATGCCGACACCGGCGAAATAATAGATTGTTGTTTAATTCGTCTAGCACATATGACGATATAGTAATTGTGTTAACTTCATACACCGATGGCATGCATATATTTTTTAATGGTTGTCTCTGTTCTCCGCTCACGAGGCTTGACAGGTTCTTTATCTATGTGATATTTCATACATTGTTATCTTCGGTATCTTGTATGTATAGCAAATTGATATGCTTTTCTTCTTTTTATGTTGAGCCACGCGTATCGGAGCAATGTCTTCTTCGGTGGTACAGACATTAATGGATAAATTGTTTTGAAGCACATTTTTTTTATTTAAATTTGACCTATAGTTATTGGGAATCCAATATTCGATAGATTCAATACCGTTGAATAATGCATGTAAGAAGATCCGTGGTCACTGTTTCGTTCAGCTGGGTATAAAGCTGTAACTGTCACCCATGCGAAACGTGCATTATCTCTTGATTGTACATTAATCGCAGCCCTCATAATCATTATTTCCCGTGGCAATGAGATATAACATTTAACGCGTATTGATTTATACTTATTTACATTTATTGTAAGATTACGTATCCTTTGTAAAGCTCAACCACTTCCACGTTGTTGAAATTCATCGAGCAGAAGTTAAAGTATAGACCATCACGCGTTCAAGTCGAGTTCTCGCCACATTAACCCATCACCGCTGTGTCCTGCACCCATGCATATAGAATGCCTGTACATGAAATACTTCAATCCTTCCAGATTCGGTATTTGGCCTATCAATGACTATTGATGTTTAGTTGATAATCGTTGGCGCTTAATTCGGCTTTGCGATTTCAGTACTTCGATGAACTCGACGATCTGTATTTCCCACACAGCAAAGTCGTTGATCGAACTTAAGAGCGTGGCTTGGTTGTGCAAGATTTCTTCTGATGGTTTATTGTTGTTCTCCATATTAACGAGTTGAAAAGTCTTGCCAGAGAGATATGTGAACTCACTGCTTCATTCAAAGTGTGGCCACTTTTGAGCGCTGCCGACGATTAAAAATGGTCTCCCATCAGAAAATATTTTTGTCGTTCCCTTCTAGCTCGGAAAATGTAATAGAATCACCTCCACCAGAGTTTTTCAATATCACGCTGATATATTTTAACGTGGAAAGCATGAAAAATAAATACACACGCAGAACGAGCCGATCGGGGTTCAACGGGAGCAAAAAAGAAAAGTATTTTTGTGAGTATTCTAGACCGCGAGTGCATCTATGCTCAAATGGTGCATGCAGTGGGATCAGTGGTCGAAGCATAAAAAAAAAAATCTCCGGCCACAGATCCACAAAGTTGATCGTTTTATAATAAATACCTCGTTTTCGTAGGTGTTTTGGATAGCCAAGACATTACTTGAGCGGAATGTTATTTTTTCAAAATGTTCCCTATGCTCGGAGGCTGGCATTGAACGTCGACGAACAAAAAAATTGTCTTTAGAATATGGCTGATTTGGTAAAAACTGTATAGCCTCAAGTGTCACTTGAATGGGTTTGATGTTGCTCTGCGAAGAGCGCTATGATTCGTGACAGGCTGGACTTCATACATACTGGAACACGTGGCAATATATATTAAAAACTCTAAGATGCTCTTTATAATACGCCAGTTCAGTCTCCATGACCTAGACGCGGTTCTGTAGAGATCGCGAAAGTCAATGATTGGCGAGCCTTGTCAGCTTTCACCTCTATGAGTGCACACTTTTCTGGACAGCAGATGCCTACCCCTACAGGGATAGTTAAAGAAAAAAAAACTTTTCGTTTATCCCCTGGCCAGGATGCACTATCTTGCAAGGTTTTTTTCTACAATAAGCCCCCACCCTACTATAAGCCTATGAGGATCCAAAAATCGAAATCCGAAGAAGGATCGAAACAGCAGTTTTCGCCATTCCTGTCTTCAACCTCCGAGGTGTCCTTGTGGAAGAGTCGGAAAACGGAAAATCAGTTAAGAAAAATGTCGAACCAAATTGAAGTGATCGATCTCGTCGATGATGAGATGAAGGTTGTCGTGAATATCGCCCATGACGACGAAGTGGAAGTTGGGGTAGACGAAGACGTTATTGATATCGCCGATGATGACGATGATGAGTGCGCGGACATTGAAGTGCTTGCACATGATGACATGGAACTGGCCGAGATGGACAGTGATACGGAATCATTTGATAGTGGATTGGGTGATGCCTCAGATAAGGGAGTCCATTATGTGCGTGAAATCATAGTGGACCAGCAGCGAATAAATCGATTGAACCGGGGCGTAATGGGCTGTGTGAACTACGAATATCTCACCGAAAATGATCAGGCGAAATTTTGCGTGCTGTGATACTTTGATATGCGGGGCACGGATGATCAACTAATTGAAAGATGTGGCCACTTCAGCGAACGGTTTAACAACACCCAGGGAATATTTTGTAACAACTGCGGGGGGGGAGGACTCACCAAGTTTCAATGCGCGACACGTGCCCCACCTGCCTGAACTTATACTTGGTCGATGGTTCGTATTATCTTTAGTATGATTCCAAATATGATTATGTTTTAGATGTTAATAAGATTCATGATTTGTTATGTTCCAGGATAACGTATCCGCTGCGGATATTCAAAATAAAATAATTTGAAACAATGAAAACCAGCCAAACACACACACACACACACACACCAAAGATTTTATGTATAATATATATTATGCAAGGCCATTGTTCAATTTAATTATTAATAAACTATTGTTTTATTGTCACTTAATTCGAAGCATTCTTTATACCCCCCCCCCCCCCCCCCCCGTCGTTCCACACATACACACACACACACACACGCGCAAAATACTCATCGCCGCCGGCTTCTCCCTCCCGCTAGTCGCTTGACAGATCACATGGCCCCCCTCCACAGAGGCCCCCCCTGTGACGTCACACGCGCCCGGCGACCCCTCTCCACTCCGCCGTACCCCCGCACTTGGCTGCCCCGCGCTGGAGCCCCCCGCCCCGCTCCCCCCTGAGATCCCGCACATTTGTGTAAGTTGTTTTTTTTTTATATATATAAACTCATGTGAATAGTCTAGACAAAAATGCTCCGCTTACATCTATAATGTTGATAATAAATTATCGGATTTTATGGGTTTTCAAGGACCCGCGACTCTATGATGCCCCCTCCCCCACAGAGTCGACAGCGGCTTTCCCCTCTCGCCCGCGGGTCCAGCTATCACCGGGAAGACATCGTCACCAAAAACTAGCATCCCCACTCTCTAACACCCCTCCCCTTTCCCTCCGCCGGAACCGCGCACTCGGCTGCCGCATGCAGGATCCCCCCCCCCCCTCTGCCTCGCATACCCCGGCTTCCCCGCGCTCGACTCCCCCGCCCCGCTCCCCCCTGAGATCCCTGGGTTAGAACCGGCCTAGCTCCTCTACTACGGCGGGCTCAAATAAAGTTTTTCGGGAGTGTTCCGTATTCGGAATTTTCCAGACTTCATTCTCCTGCACGCAAAATGGAATTTTCATCTTTTTTCCAGATTATGCTATTTTCTCTGGCAAATACTGTTCATGACAAAAATACGATATATTTTTATCAAACGGAGCTTGAAAAACCATTAAAAATCATATTTTTTTCAGCCGCAAAATCACCGCGCAAGACCCTTAAAACACGCATGCCCACCTTATGAACGTCACCCGTATGTTGCGCAAGATGTCGGAAAAATTATTCCTTTGTTTGTTTCTACGATAATTACCTCGGCGGTTTTTGTATATAATTATTATATGAATAAAAATTGCATTTTTCCTAATCGACTTTGTTATTCTCACTAAAAACCTAATGTTCCTCCTCGTATACTTTACAATGAAAAATAAAAAAAACCCACCGCTATGAATTGTTTTATTGGAAAAATAGAAAAGAAAATAATTTTAAAAAAATAATGTAAATAAACTTTATAAAATAATGTAGGAATGAGAAACGTTTTGAATAATTGTTGGGATAACAAAAAAAAAGAAAAAGAAAGAGAAAAAAAATAAGATCCGAAGGAGGAATCGATCGCGAGACCTCCGGCGCAAAAGACCGAGCCATAACCGTCTAGACTAGACGGTGGCTCGACAAATGCCTGACATTTTATGACAACTCATAAGGCGCCTAAGAAACTTTAAATCGATTTTTCTCGGAATTTTCCGAGTAGTGCGTCCTACTACTTTAACCACGTGAGGAGCTAGAGGTGCTCTTTCACCACAAAAAAAATCGGCCAAATCCCCGATCCACGGTCCTGCCGTCTCCTTGTAAGTTCCAGTAACGCTTAATAGAAATAACTCACAATCAATTATCATAGCCAACGATAAACTGGAATGAAAAATACCGCGCCACCTTAGGGGGCGTACACAAATTACGTAACGCAAAATTTCCCAATTTTTGAACCCCCCTTCCCCCACGTATCGGGACCGTAACGCTTGGCCAGAACCCCCCCCCCCCCCCTATTCCGTTACGTAACGGGTGCTTTGTCGTCAATAATTGCAATTTTTTCATAGACATAACTAATTATGGAAGAATCGGGTTTATACTTATCTTATGAAGTATATATTCATCTAGTTTTATACCAATTTTTATGACAAAATCTTGAAAATTAACCGAGATATATGCCTTCATTTAACGACGAAAAAAAAGTATCTTCGTTGTCCCATCGATTACTTTATGAAAGGTTATCTGCAAATTAAAAATCAACAATTTATCGATATCTATACAAATGTAGCTATGGTTATGCGTAGCCATTTTTTATTTTGGTTTTTTTTACAAAATGTCGACAGCTTGGACATTTTTTTTCTACTTTCAAGGCCCTTTTTCTGTATTCAAGCAGTCTTTAAAAATAGTAATTATCAAATGTTCAAAATACGCATACGTACAACCTTAGTTACTGCGATCAACCAAATGTTTTTTTAAAAATTGAAAATCGGTTGATACGTTTTCAAGTATTCGCTTGGACAAGGTCGAAAAAACTAGTTTCGATAAAAACGCGTTCAAAGTTTTCGTTCCGTGTTTCTAGAATATTGATACTTACATTGAAGTATCTAGTCGCGGGCGCTATGACGGTTCTTCATCTTCATGATAGTTCACAAAATAATAAGAGCCTGTACTTTATCTATTGTAAATGATGCCACACCTGTAAAGGCTGAGGGCACTAACCAGTCGCACTACCTGTTCTCACTAAATCACTGTAACTCCGTCAATTTTCGGACTTGTGAATAAAAATGTTGCCAACATATTTTTCAATACATGTACTTTAGGTAATTTATAAAAAAATGCCTTCAAATTTTGCTTGGGGGATGTGGGAAAGCTACTGTGCAAGTTCTTGCACAGTGACTTTTACCCTTAACTGACATTGCGTATAGCAAGCTGTGAGCTGTCCACGGTAAAATTGCGCGCGTGGGTTAAATTAAAAACTTGAACATGCAGAAATTTTGCTATTTCTTACAGTTTCAGAATCGTGACGTAACGCAAACCTTGCCCCCCCCCCTCCAATTGCGTTATGTAATTTGCGTACAGCCCCTTAGTAGATTTAAACATTTTTCCATTTTCTCTGAAACATTGCGGCTATGAACATTCTTATGCTACTCACATTTTTCTAAGTTTTTCATTAATATTTTCTTTAAACATTCGGTGTTTTTATTTTCCCCTGTGTTTAAACCCCCTGTTTTTATTGTCGTTACGGAATCTTTAAGTTTTTTACTTACACGCGTAAGCAGTTTATATTACGCATCTAGAGTTATTTAGTGTATAGATTATTAGATAGAAATGTGGCCAGCGTGTCATCTCCATAAAGCGCCGCACAAATGAGACGATTTTTAGAGTCGTAATTTTGCGTTTAAAGTTCGGTAACATGGCTTCAAATTTTAACAGTATAGTATACTTCACTAGTATAGTATACCCGAATATTTAACAATCAACTGATTATAGATGAAAATCAGTTAATTGTTAAATATTCGGATTCGGGGAAGGAATATCTTAACCATCCGTGGTCACACTTCTGGAAAATTGCGCGGTGGTCCCGCAGAATACAAAATGACCCATCATTCAGCAACACAAAGGTCCAATTGGGCTAAAAAAAATCTGGATCATAAATTTTGCGTTGCAAAATATGGAAAACCCGCATGAACGTGAGAAAGTAAATATTAAATGGTTTTGAAAAATTTTGAAAAAACGAACCCATTGACTAAAAAGCATATTTCATTTTTAAATATTTTTTAGTAAAATTTATCGCTAATACTCTTGAGATGTGATACTTTTGGATTTAAAAGAAATATCTCACAGTGGGCTTTCTTAAAAGGGTATTTCTTCTAAGATCTGAACAGGACCAGCTCAGAGAAAAGATATTTTCCGAACGAGTATCACCGACAAACTGACGCTGCATTTCAAAAACTGTTATTCCCTACGTCGAGGAGGAACTTCTAACCTTCAGTGAAGACGCGCCAACCCCAGTGTTTGCCAAGAACCTACTGTTATTGAGCCCGACATTTGGCAATGGAAACAATTTCATCCCCAGTGACCACGAAGGGTTAATCATATGTATGAAGGTTTTGGTGCTACTGTTATTGAAATGCAATACTCTTACAATTTTTAATCTATTTAATATATCCCATCATGTAGTACTTTAATTATGCTTCACATCAAGTATAAAATAATCGTTATACAGAATTACTCGTACGCATGTTCAGAAAAAAAAATATGTATTTTTTTATGGTGACGGATAATTGCGCAAATAATTACGAACCGTATATCAAACTTTCGTAACGAATACGGAATCCTTAGAATTATGCTTTGCCGATGCCATTATTAGCCTATTAATATTAAGGTAGTAAGGGTATACGTACCTGTAGATTACCAAAAAATAAATTATAGGTGCGGCGTCCAGGATAACGCCCACAAAATTTTAGAACAATCCAGCAGCCAATTAAAATAAAAAATAAATGTTTGAAATTAACATATTTAGTCCAAACCACGTAGGTATGCAAAATCATAACAAAAATTTTACGATCAAATGCGACCTAAAAAGTGCCAAGTCTGCCGGAAACCATCACGATTATATGTGCCCTATAATACGAGATTTTCGGTGGAAAGAATCCTCTACTTTCGTTGAAAAAAAAAACGTTGCATCAAAAGATAATCCTTCGTCCGTGCACTGCTTTTTGATAAGTAAAAGAAGCTTGTAAAGTTTGAAGTTGATCGGTGCTGTAATTTTTTAGATTCCGTGGTCACCGATCTTGAGGGCCATCGTCTACCAGAGCGGAGATGAGCAGAGCTAGAAACGACAACCAATAGAATCGCCCCGCTCAGCTTCGACGAACATGAAGTCAGCGGTTGATTGGTTGCTTTCTCCTAGCTTTGGTGGATGATGGCCCTGAAAAAGTCACTTTGAGAAAAACACGTTTAAGCATCGATACTTTCAATTGGCGGGGCCGGGTGGAAAGTCCGAACTTTGAATGATCAGAATGATCAAAACTCCGAAAGAATTTTACATGAAAGAACAAAACTCCGAAAATCTTGATGGGGCCGGGTTCAAATTCCAAACTTTGAATTCTCTGCCGGTTAAAATTCCTAATTTCAATATTCCGAAATTACAAGTTTCGTCAATATCAGGTCAGCAAAAGTCTACAGTTGACTGTAAATGATTTAGAATATTATCTAGACAAAATTTGAACATTGTCTAAACAAATTTCAAAATTGACGTAGAATCACTTCTTAATTAAAAAAAAAAACATTTTAAAAATAATTCTTTGATTTATTGAACATTTTGAAACGCTTCAAATTTCCATAGCTAGATTATTTTGACAGTGTTCAGATTTTCGAAGTTTTGGTTTTTCGTTCAAAATTCATTCGGAGTTTTGATCTTTCGGGGTAGTATTCTTTCGAAGTTTTGAGCGTTCTGATCATTCAAAGTTCGGAATTTCAACCCAGCCCCTTTCAATTTGGACTGCAGCAATTTGTTTAAAAACCGATATTTCATCCAATCCTTCGTCCAAGAACGAAATCATTTCATGCAAAAACTAAATGTGTTTAATTTGTTAATTTCGAATGATTTATTTTCGAGCAGCAGCCCCAGATAGACAGTCGTGATCATCACGCCGTGCATACAATTGATGAAGCAAATTTTACAGCATATTGACTACATGTCATGATGCAAAGCCGTGAACTCATTTAGTATAGTGAATGTACAAAGCATTTTGATCTCAATATGTCGTTTACAAATGCATCGTACGTTGAAGCACGTTGAACTTATATCGCTGTGCTCAAGTGTCCACAATTAATATCTGCAAATTTTACGTCATATGGAAGTCATCCAATGACTGTGTTGATGAATTCACTGGGTAAGCACTGGTAGTAGACACGCCATGCAAGCAATATGACGGCGATATGCATGTTTGTCAGTGATACATTCGATGGGCGCAACATGACGGCGATATGCGTGTTTCTCAGTGATACATCCTATGACGGCGATATGCATGTTTCTAAGTGATACATTCGTTGAGCGCAATATGATGGTCATATGTATATTTTATCAGTGATACATCCCAGGAGCACAATATGATGGCGATATGCATGTTTCTCAGTAATACATTCCATGACGGCAATATGCATGTTTTCAGTGATACATTCGGTGAGCGCAATATGACGGCGATATGCATGTTTCTGTGATACATCCTATGACGGCGATATGCATATTTCTAACAAGGAGAAGGCAGAGCCTAGATGTCGGAAATCGGGTTCTCCTTTCGCGTGGTGAAAGTTGAAGACCTCCGAATTACCGTCGTTTTTGATTTTTGTTCCAATAAGCCTTAGTTGCTGAGATATCGCGATTTGAAAATTTGGGAATTTCGTCTCGTGCCTAGAGTACGTTGAGCGTTGACACTTGAGACAAGAGCGGCCGTAGCTAATACGTAAGACGACTCTGAAAGTTCACGGTTCGCGTCCCTATGCATTTTTTTTAATTCAATTTTTTTTAATTTTATAATCTCTCATAAGACTTTACATGTGCAGGTAAATAAGAAAATTCGAAAATATATATTACTCGTTTCATTTATCTATTATATTAAAACAATTAATCCAATAATGAAGTCACAATTACAAAGCAAAATAATATTGAATAACAAATAATTAATCTATTAATCCCGTCACAATAAGAAAGCAAAATAATATGATATAAAAAATAAATAATTAATCTAATTCACAGGAAAGCATATTTGAAGATATATATCTTCAAATATGCTTTCCTGATAGAATTTATAAGGTTAAATATAGTTGCGGTGGTATTACGTTCATTTTATGTTCGTGGTGTCGTAAGCTTTTGTGCTTCCCTTGCTTTTACGGTGGTTTCCACCCTCCATTTTGTCAACATACTGATCTGATAGAAGAAGAATCAGAATAATTACCTGCCGCGAAATTTGCAAGTGTGAATTAGATTAATTATTTATTTTGTATACCATATTATTTTGCTTTCTCATTGTGACGTGATTAATAGATTAATTATTTGTTATAGAATATATTTTTGCTATGTAATTGTGACTTCATTATTGGATTAATTATTTTAATATAATAGATGAATGAAACTAGTAATACATATTTTCGAATTGACTTCTTTACCTGCACATGCAAAGTCTTGTGAGAGATTATAAAATAAAAATAAAAATTAAATTTAAAAAAAGCATGGGGACGCGAACCGTGAACTTTCAGAGTGCCAGTCCGTCGTCTTACCGTATTAGCTACGGCCGCTCTTGTCTCAAGTGTCAACGCTCAACGTACTCTAGCGCGAGCCGAAACTCCCAAATTTTCAAATCGCGATATCTCAGCAACTAAGGCCTATTGGAACAAAAATAAAAACGACGTTAATTCGGAGGTCTTCAACTTTCACCACGCGAAAGGAAAACCCGATTCGCGACATCCATGCTCTGCCTTCTCCTTGTAAGTGATACATTCGATGAGCGCAATATGGCGGCGATATGTATATTCGTCAGTGATACATCCCATAAGCGCAATATGACGGCGATATGCATCCAAATCCAGAATGATACAAATAGGCAGACACAAAGAAAATTTACACAAGTGTTAGAATGGCTAGGTAGGTAGCGCGCTCGGCTCTCGAATTAGAAGACGTGGATCAAACCGTAGGTAGGTACAAAATTCAACTAGGCAGAGTACGTTTTTAATCCATTTATCATAGAGGCAGGAACATCAATAAAGCGTATGGGGATAATAAAAATCCTACCAGATTTTTTTAATCAATATTTTGGGATTTTTTTTATTTTTCACGCTATGACACTCATATGAGCTCCATATGAGCACAGCATAGTTACGTCACGCCATGCCGCTAATATGAGCTCCGTATGAGTACAGCATATTTACGTCATGCCATGCCGCTGATATGAGCTCCGTATGAGCACAGCATATAGTTCCGTCACGCCATGCCGCTAATATGAGCTCCGTATGAGCACTACAGTTTCTTCACGCCGTGACACCCATATGAGCCCCATATGGAATCACTTATTGTTAGATATTCGTGAGCCAAATTTGCTAGTCTGATGAATTCACTGCATGCATATTCGCGTGAGAACAACTTTGCTTCATTTGGATGTATTATTGTGAATCATCATGTGATGCAAATATGACTTCAACGGGAGCACTCATAAGGGATACACAGCTGTGAGACCTTCTATGCCGCAGTGATGATGTACATATGATGCCAATATGAGGTACATCCGTCTATCTGGGAGTGGTCATCGCAAAAGACTTTTTGCAAACAGTGGTCTGCACAAACCGTTGTATCCACCACATTAATAAATATTTCCAATACAAAAACTGTAAAACATACTAAAAACCATACTCTTTAATGTAAGAGTAAAAAGATCGGAAACCTGCACACGTTTTCTCAAAAAAATTCCCGAAAATTCCGATATTTTCGGGTCAGGAGCTAGATGTAACCCATTCAGAGAAGAAAGATAGAGCACGAAAAATGGTCTTTCCCCCTGAACGGATTGAAAAACGGACTAGAATACTTAATTTATGAATATTTTATTCGTATCAATGATTACTCCGTGAATTTATAGTTGAAAGGAAGTATACATTTTCATACGGCTAGGTTCACCGGTCCGCGGTTCGCCAAACCTACCTATAAATTCCTCTATTTATATAAATAAATAAATCCCTCGATTTTGAACGTAACGACTGGAAATTTTCGGAGAATGTTTTTGCAATGTCATATTTTGTAAATCTGTCGAAAACCAAAGATCGACATATTTAAAATTTGAAACCAGGTGTAAGACCTTAACTGCACTTACTTTTTGTATTGCTGGCGAATTACCAATTGAGGAAAATATGACAAATGAGAATCGCCGTGACCGGATATGCCGTAAAAGACATACCGTGAACGATTTACCATGACTCATAGTTCTGAGTCACGGTATAATTAAATTTCCAATTTATCATTGAACGTTAGGCAACTTTGATAGCCTAAGATCGCATAAATAGGCTAGCGTCCGTGTACTCTTCTTTCTGCGTTAATTGAAATGTGTGTATACACGTATACTGTCCTCGCGAAAGACCTTCTTTACAGACAATATGGGCCGCCTAGGCACTTGGAGGACAACCTAGGAGGACAACCTAGAAATGTTATTTTCCCGAAACGTCAACATACGTAAAATGGCGGCGCATTAACGTCTGGACAGATTTAGTTATTGACGGATGGCTCTAATAACATCTCCCAATTGATTGGAAAATATCATCGGCCAAATTGAAATTTATGGACCTTTGGGCGATTACACTTCTAACTTGATTGGAAGATGATATTAAGGCCATCTGTTAATAGCAAAACCTAACTAGACGTTCAACGAAAATCATCGTCGACAACTCAACGTAAAAAGTGCTTCCTCTTGAAGCGCTATAAATTATTATGATAAATGCCAATCATAAATTATATTAACTCTTTCTACATGGCATATTTGTCTTCGTAAATTCGTCCGAAAAGTACTCGTTGACATCAGGGTCGATAAATCAACTATAAAAATATATAATAATGCTTCCCTGAATGATAACCAGATAGACAGTCGTGATCATGACGCCGTGCATACAATTGATTAAGCAAATTTTACAGCATATTGACTACACGTCATGATGTGAAGCCGTGAACTCATTTAGTATAGTGAATGTACAAAGCATTTTGATCTCAATATGTTGTTTACAAATGCATCGTACGTTTGAAGCACGTTGAACTCATATCGCTGTGCTCAAGTGTCCACAATTAATATCTGCAAATTTTACGTCATATGGAAGTCATCCAATGACTTGTGTTGATAAATTCACTGAGTTTTCAGAGATTCAGTAATACATTCCATGACGGCAATATGCATGTTTTCAGTGACACATTCGATAAGCGTAATATGACGGCGATATGCATATTCCTCAGTGATACATCCCATGAGCGCAAATGACGGCGATATGCGTGTTTCTCCGTGATACATCCTATGACGGTGATGCATATTTCTAAGTGATACATTCGATAAGCATACTCAAGTAGAAATTGACCATCGGCCCAGCGCTGGCTGAGTACCGAACTTGCTTGGCCGACGCTCGGCAAAAATACTTGGCCCAGGCCTGGAAATGTGACGCCTGGCTGACACTCGGCAGCCAAGTGCTGGCTACGATGCCTAGACCGCGACTGGGCCCATGTGGAAATTGACCATCGACCCAGCGCTGGCTGAGTACCGAACTTGCTTGGCCGACGCTCGGCAAAAATGCTTGGCCCAGGCCTGGTTGACACTCGGCAGCCGAGTGTTGGCTACAATGCCTGGACCGCGACTGGGCCCATGTCGCCATTGACCATCGACCCATCGCTTGCTGAGTACCGAACTTGCTTGGCCGACGCTCGGCAAAAATGCTTGGCCCAGGCCTGGAAATGTGACGCCTGGCTGACACTCAGCAGCCAAGTGTTGGCTACGATGCCTGGACCGCGACTGGGCCCATGTCAAAATTGAACATCGACCCAGCGCTGGTTGAGCATCGAGCTTGCTTGGCGAACACTCGGCAAAAATGCTTGGCCCAGGCATAGAAATGCGACGCCTGGCTGACACTCGGCAGCTCAGCGTTGGCTAGGATGCCTGGACCATAACTGGGCCCATGTATGTAAAAATGTTTACATTAGGCATGCCATGAAAGTGTCTTCGATTATATTAGGGTTTGACGGAGCACTGGGATAGAGCTAGCATGCCATTTTAGACACGATATATAACCTTCCGGCATTACCGAATAACAGCCCATACATGGCAGCCCCACGAATGGTGACATTTAAAATGGAAGTATCTATGTAAAATTGTTCCGTCGACATTCTATCCAGCTTAGGCTATACATTGGGCCAATCTTAGCACATCACATCACTGTGATATAGGTTTATTATGAGTCTACCCAAATATGGGCCAGCATTAATCCTCGAAGATTGTAGCGGCGATTTTATTTCTAGGAAACTTGCTTGGCCTATTTATAAAAAGTAATTTCAATTATTTTGTTCGTTTAAACGGAAAGAGTAATAATATAAAAAACCATGGTTTGAAATAAAACAAAAAATATATCAAAGTGAAGAAGAATTTTGTATATAGTGAAGGAGCCAATAATATTCCGACGGGTCTTTTTTTATTACTTAGCGTTTTTCTTGTTTGTTAAAGTTCCACTTTTCTGTGAGTGCGGCCGTACAGTTGCGGAAAGGAACGCATGGTTCTCAAGGATCAGTAGAATATTGAATGAACTCAAATTTGTATTTTTTTATTCTAATAGGAATGGAATCCGTAGCTGTTCATACAACGCCAACCAACTTTATTATAACTATGAACATTCATTAATCAGTCTTTGTTGTCATAGTTACAGTCATTTTTATTATAAATGTGTAGTAACGAGTATGGGATAAAGAAAACTACAAAATATGGTGCGACAAAAAAAATTAGTTTTTCTTTAATAACCCATGTCAAATTATTGCTTATTCCCGCTTATTCGACCCAAAACTCTACATCTTCGCAACAAAAAAATTATGTGATGCTGATACAAAATGGCTAATATTTTAAGGTTATGGTCTTGCCAGATGTCCAACCTTACGATATGACGTTTTACATCTGACTCTACTCTCCCAATATTTGAAGGTGACACCAATTTCATGTGACAACAGTAAGATGATTTTTCAAAGTGAAAATAAAATAATACGCAAAATATCATCCCTAAGATTTAACAATTTTGTTTACAAAATTTTTAGTAAACTTGCTTGGCTATTTTATGAAAAGTTGTTTCACTTTTTTGTACATTTAAATTGAAAATATATAATGAAACCATTGTTTAAATAAAAATAAAAAATATTCTAAGATAAATCAGAATTTTTAACATGGTAAAACAAGCGATGTTTTCGAAAGAATGTTTTTGCTTGGCATTCTTTTTTTACGTTTTCAAATAATCTTCAACATGAGTTAGCAATAGATGACGCGTTTCAATTTCGGAAGTTCATCCGAACGACCGCAGGTAGATCAGAAAGCATTATAGGATTATTGGGTTCGAATAAAAACCACTCGATTCTTGGGCAATCATTGTCTTGTCCTCTTTTTTAATTTTATTGATGAATAGGAGATTCAAGCTCGCAGCAATGAGCGGACGAACCTTGTGAAGAAAAAAGAGGGGTGGGGGGCGGAGGGCTCGTTCAAAGAGACACAACGCACAATCGTCACCGTGTGCGCCGATCTAAGGGGTCACACCACTGTAGATTTTTTTTTAATTGATTTTTTTACTTGACTTAAGAGATGCTTTGAACCATCTCGAATAAGGGGAAAAAACATTGGTACCTGTAAAAGAAGATTCGCAGGCCTGTGCGGGTCTGCGGTGGCAGTGGCTGGCCCGTGTGCGAGACATCGACCGTGTTCCTCGAAACTCAATTTTTTAGAACGGCACGCAGCATAATTCCAACAATTTTCATTCTTTTCACTCCAAATTTTGAGTACATCGCTAAAATAACATTGCGAAGAGAAATACGTACGGGATTTTCCATGAGTTAATTATAACATGAGTTATAAACAAATGATTGTCCTTTTTTCCGTCGAAAATTAAGTTTTTGGTTAAACGCTTGCCAATTACACAAAAATTAATATTTTTACAATCCTCTATGTATTTCTCTAGCTATACTTGTGTAAATTAATAGAAATTTTTAATTTTTTTTCTAATATCAAATTTGCGTCAGCCATACTGCATGCCGCAGAGCGTCTTAAACTCAACATGCCTCGCTAGAATGGCCCCAGCGTCACCATTTGGTATAATTTTTTGATATAAATTTCTTTTTGTTCACTTGAAGATATAACTTATATCATCCTCGAATATTTGTAATCTCTTGTTTGTCATTCTAACAAAAAAAATCGCGAAATATCACTCAATTTTTTATGTTTACAGGGGTGTAAGCCCTTAAGGTAAAACGAGCGCGTGCTCTTAATTTCCATCGATTTTGTTCAAATTTTAACCAGACATTGTTCATATCATTATACATATTTAAGTGAAGTTTTTTTTTTAACACTGCAGGGTCTGCATTGACTGAAAGTCAAGTCACATAATTCGTCGTACCATTCTATTGTATTTGTTAATTTTGAAAAAAAAAATATGTTTAGATAGAAAACTAGTTAGGGAACGAGTGAAAAAAGTTTTGATTGTCTTTACTATTCAGTTTTGCTAAAAACGTTCAGTAACAACAGAATAACCCTCGGTAAAAAATATTTATCCCCTATAATAAGAATACATTATGCAACACCGCGGAACAGAATGTTCAATATTTCGAGAACTAAAATAATTATCGTGTTCCTAAAGTTAAAATCTTTTATAGTAAAAAAAAATATTTGCGTTATAAACATTAATAATTTGACATTGTTTATGATATTGCCATGTGTCTTCTCATGGGGGACACATATTTTTTACGGACAATTGCTCTGTCGAAATTTCAATGCAGACCCTACAGTGTTAAAAGTTACAATTTTAAAACCCATTATCTCTGAATCTAAATAGTCTACTGTTCTGACATTTCACAGAAACATGCATAATAATACAAACAATGTCTGGTTAAAATTTGAACAAAATCTATAGAAATCAAGTGAACGCGCTCGTTCTACCTTAACGCGTTTCAACCGTTCACCATTTAATTCTGTTGGGCCGGAGGTTTGGACCAGTCGACGCTGAGTATGAGATAATGGTGGCCGTAACCATTGAGACGCAAGAAGACCCTAGCATACTCGGCTTTCGTTTTGAATTGTACATACGTAAAGGAAAAGCCTTGCCTAGATTGGTGGTGCGATTCTTAGCGAGATATTGTTTCTGAATGAAGCCGAAGGGTTCGACGAGTTCCTTAAGGTCAGTCTCGCTGGTGCTCTCGGAGAGATTGGAGACAGCAGTGATATCCTCGCGACACTGGGACTGTATAATGTAGCCTCGATGATTGACGCCGTCTCTCATACTCGGTAGTAGGTACTTACTGACCTGGATAAATCCGATGGTCCATCTAAATGGTAAATCCGACGCTACATTGCTTCTGGTTCTTACATGACAGCCCAAGTACCGTACCCACCACGTATGTGCGTATGGTATCGGTATCAGTATTAGTATGGTGAGGATACAGTACCGGTATGTTTTACGATGTTGAAGTTTGCATCGTTGGAGTACAACGGAAATTCTTTTCCATTTCTTTATTTCCTTATCTTTATTATTATCCAAAACCTTTTTTCACATATTTAGTCTGGAGATCTCCAATTAGGATCGTAAAAATAGTTTGAGTGGTGTTGAAGAGCTATTCGTGCCCAAAAAAATGGGCTGTGAAACTTTCGTTGCGTTCCAACGATGCAAGCTTCAATATAATTATGTTTTACTATCGTACATTTGCGTGTAGCGGTATACTACCGTACAGGTACACCGTAGGGTACTGTCTCTGTACCCTTTACCGATAATACGCTCGGTCATCAGGGTGAAGCTGGTGTTGAACTTTCGTGCCTCATTTTGGTCGCACACTGCTCAGGGAATCGAGGATTTTGAGGGTAATGACAATGGCTACGGATCATCGGAAAATATGCTATCTGCGATTTTTTCACGAATACATACCGAGGTATTCCTGCGAAAAGCAAATAATCTTGAGTATTTCACATCGGAGCCGTTGACTCTTTGACACATCAACGAGCGGGAAAGCAATGCGAGGGAAGATCATGGCACATGACACAGTACGTAAATTGAGGTTATGGGCAGGCCATATTTTTTATTGTTACGTTAATATAAATTCCAGCGATACGATCGTGCTATCAAAATTCGAGGATACATGATAATATCCATATGATCGCGGGTACGGGAAAATTCTATCGATGTCGAAGAATTCGTGAACTTCGCGTGCCGCCGTCGTCGCGTCGAAGCGACACTTTGCATCGTCGTCGGTAAGAACAAAACAGAAACACTTTTTGAGTCTCGCCTTCACCGTGAGCAAACTTACTCGTTAATTTTCGTCAATGTTGCTCTTCGGAGACGCCGAGAAACTTCAAGTGTAGAAGAACGATGTAAATTAATCCAACGCGACAAACCGCCGAGGTTCCGATCAACGCAACTGCCCGGCGGTACGAGATAGGGGGGCGCTGCGTATAAAAAGTCGCGGCGTGTTCGTAAGTCGGTCAGTGGCATCGAGATCGGTGGCATCGATCAGTGGCGTCGAATTTTTATATTATTTATTACTCCGCGTCGTGATGCTGCCGCGTCTCTTGATAATTAAAAACATTTCGAGTTTAATTTAATTTTGTAGATAGTGAAACAACCAAATGTTTTCAACTGTGGAACTGTTGAAATGCCAAAAAAAAAAAGTTCGCCCTTTTTGACCGACTGTTCGAGAATCTCAACGATCGCGAAATTTCGAAAAGCCGAAGCGTCGGTTCGGTCTTAGTGGCGACGATTCCTTATTAATGGAAGTCAGGCTTCGATATTGTAGACTTTCCCAAACGTTGGCACATCGATGGCACAGAACAGACCCAACTATTGTTTGAAGGTTCTGAGAACCAACATTACTGATGCTGCACGATTTAACAGTCCAACGCAGACCGGGCATAAATCGACTATACATTGAGCTTCGGTTACATTATTACAGAAAACATGTAGAAAATCCAATACTCGGCCGAGAGTGGACCATCGGCTGAGACTTGGCCCAGTAGTGGACGCTTCGATTTACTGGACCTGTCCAAACGTTGGCACGTCGATGGCACAGAACAGACCCAACTGTTGTTTGAAGGTTCTAAGAACCAACATTACTGATGCTGCACCATTTAACGGGCCAACGCAGCCCGGGCATAATTCGACTATAGATTCAGCTTCGGCCGATTGTCAACACCCAACCTTTTTTCCGTTAATGAGAAACAACTTTATCGTCGGCGTTATTCTGGCGCATGGTCTAATTAACATTCCTAATTGACGGAAAAAAGGTTGGGTGTCGACGATTGTCCTAACGTTCGGCCGATCCTAGGCCAACGATTGCCGCATGTTTTCTGTAATGATATAGCCGAAGCTGAATCTATAGTCAAATTATGCCTGGGCTGCGATGGCCCGTTAACTGGTGCAGCATCAGTAATGTTGGTTATTAGAACCTTCGAACAACGGTTGGGTCTGTTCTGTGCCATCGATGTGCCAACGTTTAGGAAAGTTTAGAATATCGAAGCTTCGCTGCCAATACTGGGCCAAGTCTCAGCAGACTGTCCACCATCGGCTGAGTATTGGAATTTCTACATGGGCAATATAACGGCGATATGTATATTTGTCAGTGATACATCCCATGAGCGCAATCTGATGGCGATATGCATACAAATCCAGAATGATACAAATAGGCAGACACAATGCATATTCGCGTGAGAACAACTTTGCTTCATTTGAATGTATTATTGTGAATCATGTGATGCAAATATGACTTCAACGGGAGCACTCATACGGGATACACAGCTGTGAGACTTTCTATGCCGCAGTGATGATGTACATATGATGCCAATATGAGGTACATCCGTCTATCTGGGATATTGTTTTACCGATAAGGCACAGTTTTTTATTCCATTATATACGGAATAACGAGTATCATCGAAAGTCATGATTGGCTGTCACTGGTATGGAATTATGAGAACAAAGCAGCTCTTGTAAATAACAATTATTCTTAACATTGAATGCCAATACGGTCTTAGGATGATTGACTGTTCTCAAATAGACGGATGGACCTCATATTGGCATCATATGTACATCATCACTACGGCATAGCAAGTCTCACAGCTGTGTATCCCTTATGAGTGCTGTCGTTGAAGTGATATTTCCATCACATGATGATTCACAATAATATAGCCGTCATGTTGCGCCCATCGAATGTATCACTGACAAACATGCATATCGCCGTCATATTACTTGCATAGCATGTCTACCACCAGTGCTAACCCAGTGAATTAATCAACACAAGTCATTGGATGACTTTAATATGACGTAAAATTTACAGATATTAATTGTGGACACTTGAGCACAGCGATATGAGTTCAACGTTCTCCAAATGTACGATGCATTTGTAAAGATCACATGCAAAGATCAAAATGCTTTGTACATTCACTATACTAAATGAGTTCACGGCTTTGCATCATGACATGTAGTCAATATGCTGTAAAATTTGCATCATTAATTGTATGCATGGCGTGGTGATCACGACTGTCTATCTGGGAGTGGTAAGAAAATGGCAGAAAGCGGCACGACCAAACTTTGAGAAATATAGCGGGCCCCATTTACATGCCCAGATAGACAGTCATGATCATCACACCGTGCATACAATTGATGCAGCAAATTTTACAGCATATTGACTACATGTCATGATGCAAAGCCGTGAACTCATTTAGTATAGTGAATGTACTGTGACGGACGATATCTTCTCTAACCACGAGAACGAGAACTTAAACACGAGAGCGAGGTGCGAGAAACCATCACCTTCGGCCGTTCCTCCCGTACGCGTGCATCCGCAGTACCCGGGGCGCCAGAGAATTTTGTATCGCCGGATTTCTCACCCGGACTAAACTGGGGTCGGGGTGATCAACCCGACCCGCCAGGCGGAGGCTGGAGCCCTCCTGGATTTTTGGTTTCCCCCGGAATCTTAACCAGGTTCGGAGTCTGGAGACCTCCTCGATTTTTAATCGCCGGAATCGTCTAACCGGACTAACTGGATGCACTTGCACGGGGGGGAACGGTTGCGGTAAAGCACGGCCGCTCAGGCTGTGGGTTGTGGTAGAGGGGTCGGGATTCACTGGGAAGTAGCGTGAACGATCACGGGATCTGTCGCCACCGGAAACGTCACTAATAAAATAAAACAATGGTTTTATTTGGATTATCCACCCGAGTGGATGTGGATTATCCACCCGAGAACTTTTCACGTAAACGAAACTTAACACGAACGCGAAAGCGCACGCAGAAACATCACACGACCGAGATCGAGAGGGCACGACGACGTGCCTCTAACGCGAGAACGAGAGCGCGACGTCACGGGCGCGAGAGAGACACGACACGTCTCTCCATCGCGACGTCTGATCGACAACTCTATCACGATAGCTCTAAAATTGGGAGCTATCGCGATTTGGGAGACAACCGTCTCACGCGAAGATTCGGTAGCAACTCTGTACCTCGCGCGACTAAGGCCGGCGTGCGAGGGATTATGCGAGAGCGAGACAGAGCGCGTTAACAGAAAAAATGTCAACACGCTCGCGGCAGCGGACCATGCGAAATCGCCGGTTCAAGCGAGAACTTTATCTCGTATAATATCGAGAGCTGAAATATTATTTCGGGAGCTGGAATATTCTGTTAGAATATTCCTTTCGGAATCTATATTTTCTGCCCGAGTTACCCCGAAAACGGAACGGTAACAAATCGGGAACTTTTCTCGTCGGTAACATGGAGGCTCTCGGAGATCGCATCCCCGGGCCACCGTGCGAAAGCGGGCAAAGCTTCTGTCCAGAAGCGCGGCACGGAGATCTCCAGTCTCCGCCCGTAACCTAAACGGCCCGCTCTCCAGCACGATGCACCACTACGGTGGGGCGCCGGCCTTTCAGCCGGGCGTGCACCGATTCCCCGAGAGGCCTCACTGGGTGCATCCCTCGGTCAGGATTGCTTAGTACGTTGAGTCACACGCCGCTCGACCGAGTTCCGCACGCCAACCTAATGAAAACGAAAACACAACCCAAAACCTCAAACGTAACAAGACAAACATTCTACAGAAAAGACCCTTAACACTAACGGGTGGGTCGCAACCCGGGCATCGAGAACATATCTTGATCATCGGTAGCATTTTTGTGACGTGGCTCAAAAAATCACGTCACAACTCCCCACCCCTTAAGGGTGGTTACGATCAGGGAACTACGTGATCTCTGCTAAGCAAAAGCCGTAGCTGGAATGCACAGGGTAGCAATCATTGTCCTTCCCAGTTGCAGTCGGTAGCTCAAAACGGTGGGAAGGACCGAGACCTACTGCGGGGAACCAAGCACCCGCAGCGCGAGAAACAAAACCCGAACACCAAACGATTGTTCGTATTCACTGGCTAAAATTGATCTCTGCCGTTGCAGTCGGTAGCCTAAAGGTGGGAGAGATCGAGATCTCCCGTGGGCGAGTAATCGCCCCACAGCACGAGAAAATATAATCGCAAAAAAAACAAAAATAAATAATTTTGCGTAAACGGTAACATGGTTGTCTCTTCCAGTTACAGATCGGTAGCCTTAATATCGGGGAAGAGACCGAGACCTGCCGCGGACGGATAACCGTCCTGCGACGCGAGAAATATTGGACCAATGGGGTCCACACGTACCACCACCAAGGACGGAACAAACGAACCAGAATCGGACTCACCAAATCAGCTGGGGCGTCCTTACTTCGGTGGTGGTTCCGGGAACTCTACGGGAACTGCTCCAAGTTTTCCATCCCCTTCTCCGGGGTAATTGGTGCCGAGAACCAAGTCGCGTCATCGCGACTCACGGGAACTGCGGGACATCACTGTCCTGCACGAGAACTGGGGCCGAAGGCCCCTCATGGCGTGAACTGCGGGACGTTGCCGCCCCGCGCGAGAACCCAGGCTAACGCCTGTATTGCGAGAACTGTGAGGCGTTGTGGCCTCTGCGAACGCCGAGGCCCGAGGCCGGGCTGGCATGTCGGAGATCCATTGCCCTGTTGCCACTTCGCACGAGAACCATGGGCCAGAGAGCCACATTGCGGGAACTGTGAGGCGTTGTTGCCTTACGCGAGAACTCTGGGCCAGAGGCCCATATTGCGGGAGCTGTGGGGTGTTGCCATCTCACACGAAACTATGGGCCAGAGGCCTTTAACGGGAGCTTTTAGGGGTCAGCCACGAATGAGGGCTCTACCCGATGGGTGCCTCTACTTACGTCCGACCCGACGTTAACTCTTGCGTCATCCCAAGGAAGGATTTCCTTCGGGGGAGACGTATCGGTAGCTAAGGTGTACGTCGTAACTGC